>JAFIRS010002621.1:0-197501 GCA_018342105.1 Gonioctena quinquepunctata | reverse complement strand
CCCCCCGTAACATTGGCCACGCAATCCTTCTCATCAAAGTAGATCATTTCGTTTGTTCTGACGATATTTTTGGAAATAATTTCGAGAAACTTGATGGACCCCCCAACACCCAGAACTCGTGAACATTTGAAAAAATATAGAACATACAAAACATGAATAAAACTACCAAATAACGTAAATATAACCATTTCTTGCAGCGATATTTTTTTTACCATTGCGAATTGATGGAACAGAGTGTAGGAATGAGTTATTGATTCGCATTTTCTCCTCGAGGATATTAATATTTTTTTTTACAAAGTTTCGAAACGATATACAGTGTCCGGCATAAAGTTCGCAACATATGGAAAACTTTTTTATTATTGATTTCTCAAAAAAAAACATTCGTTATAAAAAACCTCTGCTTCATCTCAAACCTGAATTGCAAACACCAAAATTGAATTTTATACGACCATATACGAGGGAGATAGAAAACTTCATTTCTCACGGTATAATTCAAATTCATGGGAAAATATTGTTCAAAATCGAATATTGATCCAGAATTCGAACCATAACCACCTATGACCAATTTCATATTTCAATTCGGTATAATTCAAATTCACCCCTTACAGCATAAGGAATATTATGCTATAGTCCATCCAATATCAATTGCAGAAGCTGTTTCTATAGGAAGCAAATGAAAATTCACTTCGCTAACACGAGCGTATATGCGAAGAAACGGAACAAAAAATAATCTATACTACTTGTATACAGTCTCCGTCGGCACAAAGAGCCCGCTGGTCAACGTGGACTTGAGTGACTGCTGTCTGTTCTACAACCGATTCGTATGGGCCAATCAAGTCCGACATCGATGCTTGCAGGTGTGTCTATACGATGGGAGGTCATAAATCACGCGTTATATTTGTGTTTTAATGCTCTGAAAGATTAGAACCAGAAGCGTCTGTGGTCTTGGTGTGTGCCGATCGAAATATATTTTAGGCATTCTGGCATCACAATTCAGTTTTATTCACTATTTGCAGCAAGATTTTGTGAAATTCCGTCACATAATTCAATTATTGTGATTTTCCGATGGGGAGGAGAAATGAGAAAACATTCAGAGAGTGATATCATCATATCTAACAATATACCATCCGTCTAGCATAATATTCCTCATGTTGTACAGGGCGATGGGGAAAAAATGGGAAAAAAAGTTGAAATACGAAATTGGTCATAGGTGGCTATGATTCGAATTCCTGGATCAACATTCGATTCTGAACAATATTTCCCCATGAATTTGAATTATACCGTGAGAAATAAAGTGCTGGGATCATATTATTTTGAAAACAAAGCCGGCTTTTCTATCTCTCTCGTATAGGGTCATATAAAACCCAATTTTGGTGTTCGCACTCCAGGTTTAAGGTGGGGCAGAGGTTTTTATCATAAATGTTTTTTTTTGAGAAATCAATAATGAAAAAGTTTTCCATATGCTGCGAACTTTATGCCGGACACTGTATATTTTTCAAAATTTTCTTTTTTATTATTTTGAATTTGCTGAGAAACTTCACCACGTTTATCGAATTGTATTTCTATTTGTAGTCAGTGATATTCTCTAGAATGTTCATAAATGAATCCCAATAATATCATTGATTGTTATTATACAATATTACTGTTTTTAACGAAGTTCAAAATTCACCCAGTGTACTTCAAGAAGTTCCGCATATATATAAAAAATGGACATGGTGAAATATATTTTCAATATCAAAGGTAATCAAAATGAAAAAGATTTCCCTGATAAGTAATTTTTCTGTGTTTTCTAATTAAATTTCGAAATGAAAATAGGATCCTTTACTAGCATGGTAACATTTGTTATCTCTTCAAATAGAAACACTTCAATTTCCATTGAAATAGAGTTGGCGGTTATCATTTTATGAGGTTGAGTATTTGTTTGGAATCAATATCAAATATGTTTGTTTGAAGGTTGTATACGATGTGGGTACTTGAATACTCTCGTTTCGGACGTCCATCGTCTTAATGGATTTAAAAGATTTTCACGACGTTTCACAAGTTTAGATGCTACTTACCAATTTATATGTCTGTCGATGCAATGGTGCATGTGATTCCGCCATGTGCAGTGATGCGTGTAATTTTGCGAGGTATGGTGGTGCGTGAAGTTTCACGCCCCTGCAGTCCGCCAGAAAGAGCAATTAGTGGTTTCCATATGTTCTTTATCTCAACGGTTGGTTGACTAAGGGCGTTGTTGGCTTCGATGTAGGCGGCCTCTTCGAACTTCCGTTTGAACTAATGCTCCTCTCTATATAGAACACTTGCGTTGTCAGCAATTCATGATTTTGAGGTTTCTCCACGGTGACTCCATTGCTTGTGCTCATCCAATCTTACCGATCACGGCCTCTTTGTCTCTCCAATGTGGGGATATCTGCATTCACATGGAACTTCATAAATGCAATACCTAGTGATTAATTTTTTTTTTCCACAATTAGAATATTACGTGCATTTCACTATAAAGCTCATTCTAATTCTTGTCGTGTCATAAGAGAGTCACATTTTCTATTTTCAAATTGTCACATGTTTTCACTATATACTGGAAGTTTTTCCACTTACTCTTGGTATAAAATTCCAGACATTCATTCCGTTACATTTTGCCGCAACGGAGGGGGCACAATTTGTTAAATGTCGCCAGTAACGAAATTAATTCACCTCTTTAAATACCAGAGAGAGAAGCGCTAAATCGGGAAATTGCCTGCGAAAAAATGAGCCGCCAGAGAGTCTGGTTATCACGTTCTCTGATAAAACGTGGCGGGTCATTTCCAAGGCTGGCGGCAATCGCTCAATATTGACAATAACATGGATTACTCTGAGAATGTCTGAGAATGTCGGATTCCCTAAAATACTGATTCGAAACGCAATCCATTTGTATCAAAGGAATGTCTCTATAGGACTTTTTGTCATAATGAATTTTTCGGTTATCAATATGAACACGTTGGCGGACATTGACGCTTTTAAGCGGATTGTTAGGCGGACCCGACATGAATTAAACATAATCGAGCTCATCAGAAAGAAACATTTGCAATCAATTTCCATTTATATGGAAGTTTGCATGGATTTTCAGGTGAATATAATTCAACATTCTGGGTGGTATTTGCCAGGAAAGTAGATGTTTTTTGCCTGTGGTCTACCAAGTTTGTTTCAATTTATATTGAATCTTTTGTGAAGATGACTTTGTGCACTTTATTCCTTATTTTATTCCACTCCACTTGGCTTTTTCCTTTAACATATATACATATATATATAGGAAATTTTTATTACAATAGCAAAATCCCATAAAGTAGGATTCTAGATTTTATTTTGCATTGATAATAGAACCATTGTATGATTCCATGTCAGTATATATGTATGTTCGTGGAAAAGTGTGAGTATGTCTGTGAACCTATATGTATAGATACTACCTCTTAATTGTTATTTATATTATTCAAATTCATCCAAAATATTTATATTTATACTATAATGATAGAAACACCTCCTAAGAATTAAATAATTACTAGCATCATATTAATTTCATTCTTTTTGGTACACATATGTGAACCATCCCACAAACAAGTGTCAACTTCAGTGGGACCTTCATGTGCTTATTTGCTACTTGTAGTCAATTACTGTAACCTGTAATTCATATGTGAACACCCGCAAATAAACACTTTTCTAATATTCTAGTCGGGCAACTCAGCCACTCCTAATGAGAAGGAATCTTTCATTTAGAATCCTATCGAGGTAGGAGAAATGTATGGAGTGTTTCTTTCTGTCACCAGGTACCGCCGATTGGAAGTTATATTTTCTGGCGTACCTAAGGATGTACTCTTTTTTGTGGCAAAGGAATCGGGGAAAGTTCAAGTCTTTTCACATTGAATCGCCGGCAAGTTACATATTTTGAAATGATTGACCTGACTTCTTTTCTTCCATTGATAATCCAGTAACGTTCTTTTAAAATACTGAGAAGATTTTGAACGCCAGAATGACAGGATTGTTTATGTTCATATTAGATTTTTTTCCTCACAACTGGGTGCTTTGCAGGCAAAACAGCAGGGCAACGAAAAGGCAATGTGTCATCTCTGTCAGACATTTTGGTTTTCAATCTTATGACTTCTCCTTCTTTGAATGAACGAAAACATTGCAACCTTTTGTCTTCCATTTCAGTAAATGTTTCTGCCTGAATTAGTTTGACAATTAGCTTGTCAGTCATGACATATTCAGCTACTGATAATGGTTCTAATATTTTCATTTCAATTTGGTTGCGAAAATTTCGTTTTCGACAGTTTTTAATGAATCTCTTCACCCAACACAAAACTCTGATGATTTTGCCATAGTCTGAAGAAAAACTGTGGTACCAGCTCCCATCTGTCCTCACAGACGTCGTGAAAGAGGATACAATCTCTTTTTGCTTTTCACCACTAATCATTTCGTCGTTACAAACGTAATGTTGTTCGGGCCATAGATTTGGAGCTTCTTTCAACCAGTGAGGTCCCTCCCACCATTTTGATTTGATTAAATATTGCGTTGAACATCCTCTAGAGGGAATATCTGCTGGATTCATCTCACACGGAACATAACGCCACGTTTCTTTTCGTGTCAGTTTTAGAATTTCCTCAATTCGGTTCCAAACAAATGTTTTCCATTGGCTTTCTCTTTTTATCCAAGACATAACCGTCGTTGAATCCGTCCAGTAAAAAACAGGCAAATCAAAATAAAAATTTTTCAAAACAATTTTTGACATTCGAGCTCCAATGGTAGCAGCTGGTAGTTCCAATCGTGGTATGCTCATAATCTTCAAAGGAGAAACTCTGCATTTGGACTGAACCAGTTGCACTTCGATTCCCCCAGAGTTATCGTTTCTCATGTAGATAACTGTGGCAAAGGCATCTTTGCTAGCGTCGGTGAACACATGTAAACTACATCTTCTATCGAATGGGATTTTCAGTCATCTGGGTATTTTCAGGTTGAAAAGTGGTGGTAAATTTTCCAACCAATTCAAAAACTTTCCTTTCAATTCACTGTCTACTTCTTTGTCCCAACCAGCTTAGTTTTCCAGGATTCCTGCAATAGTAATTTGGGCAACAAAGGAATAGGAGATGAGAATCCTATAGGATCAAATAACTTATGAGCTGCAGATAAAATGGTGCGTCTAGTTATAAAGTCTGTTAGGATGCTTTCACACCAAGTCGAACATATTTGAAGAGTATCCAGGTCTTTATTCCAACTGAGTCGCAAAACTGGTATCAAATTTGTATGTTTCTCTGCAGAATACTGAATACTTGAGTGCTCCCACCCTCTCAACTAAAATTTTGCATCAGCCATTACATTAGTCGATTCTTCAATGAATTGATGTAACTCTTGGATGTTATCCACACTTGTCACACAATTATCGACATAAAAACTTGTCATGAGCTTGGAGATAGTCATCTTGGAGTACAGAGAGTCGGAATTTTCGAGTTCTCTTCTTAAATGATGATTGATAACGGCACCAAGGAGGAACGGGATGCACGTTATACCAAAAACAACTCTGGCATGTCGATATACTGACGATTCACGGTTTACGTCGAACCAAAGACATCGTGAAAAAACTCTGTCACTTTGGCACAATGAAATTCGTAGAAATGCCTTTTTAATGTCAGATATCACACCTATTTTCGAAAAGCGGAATCTCAGAAGAACTGATGAAATTTTTTCAATAAAGTTCACTCCCTTTCCTAAGCACTGATAAAGTGATGGTTGGTTTTTCATCTCGAGCAGAAGCATCGAACACTGGTCTGATTTCAGTGGTTTGACTGTTCATCTTCATAACGTGACGATGGGGTAAATAATGTCCATAGTTATTCGATTCATCACTTGGCACTTCTTCGATTATATCTTCATTGAGCCAGTCTCTGAACACTGAATTGTAATCTTCGTAGTATCCATCTTTCTCCAACCTTTTCGTGAGATTTTCCAGTCTCTTTTGAGCCAACTTTGAATTGTCAGGTTTTGGAGGGTGACAATCAATCCACGGCATGGAAACCTCATATCTGCCATCTTCTCGAACTTCTACGGTATTTGCAAAATTCATCTTAACAGCTTCTTCGATTCATCTTCTAGATTTGCTCTCCGTCGGATCAGTAATGCCCAAAGTATCAAGATTCCACAATTCTGTTATTTTGATATCATTGTAGAGTAATACCACTACTGAAATTAAATTCGAAGGTTCTTTCAAAGGCCACCAAACCACAACTCAATTCTTGGCGTTTGCCAGTGAACAACTTTCCCCATATATCCGCTCCTACAAGAATATCGATTGGACCATCTTCAATATCGGATATTTGGATTCCGAATCGCGTAAGTTCATCCATCCAAGGGCCTATTTTAACACAAGCGATGTTGTTGCAGATAATTGTTTGGTCTAAGGCTTCAAAATTACAGGCATAATTTTCATCGATACTTCTAAGTCGAATTCTGTAGCATTAATGGTTGACAATATCTGTTGTAGAGCCTCCAAATAGACTATGCATTATATTCTCCACTCGCTCTGGTTTATACTGCATATCGGCTATAGCGGATTTTGTTATATATGATTTTTGTGAACCACTATTGAACAGCAATCTAACATAACGAACTCTGCTGTCACTAACCAACTTAACTTTCAAAGTTTGCAGGAATACTTCGATGTGGGTGTTATTTGAAAGTGAACTTTTCACTCTAGTATTCTCTAATTTCACAGAAATAGTCTTCTGGCACATGAGAGTAGCATGTCTGCCATTACAATTGGAGCATTTTATTGATACTCGACACTTTTTGGCTAAATGCCCACACTTAAGACATATATAGCAGCATCTTCGTTCCACCAACTTCTTCTTACGATCATTCATTGTCCACTTTTGTGCTTCTTGACAATCTTCATTCGAGTGTGATTGGAGGCAGAAAATGCACTTCTCAGATTTTAGATCAACTAATGCAGATGCTGGTGGTAAAACAGTTTTCTCAAAGGAGTGCTCTTTTTTCTTCTTGTGTGAGTAAGGTTCAATTAATGACTTTTCCTAGTTAATCAAATTTGGCCACTAAAAAAATTATACAATAATTAACTTGACTAGTTCAAGAGTTGGGCGCCAGACTTGCTAAAGACAAAAGTAAAGATAAACAAAATTAATAAATGTTACCTAGCTTGTAGGGAAGGCAAATAAATATGCAATAAATCAACTTAACAAATTTATTCCAGATGGAATTAAAATGATTGGACAATAAAAAAACAGGTTGACAATTATACTATAAGAGTATTGATTTCTGTAAACAAAAATTGAGAAATTACATAAAAACCAGTATTTTTGACTCTGATCAAAACCCGAACATTTACAACTATGATTCCTCCAGTTGTTGGTGCCACGGATATACCTTCGGAGTTCTTGAGTGAGAGATGAAGGCTAGTTTCTTGAAGCTGGTCTTAGCGGTTCTAGGAGGAACTTTGTTTCAGCGGTTACGATGAAGATGGTCGTGGGTGGTTCTAGAGTTGGTATTAGACCCCCTTATCGGCGTGAATTTAGTTGATCTTCACGGACCAGTGCTGATATGGATGTGCTGTAAGACCTCCCAGGTTACTAGTCCTTCTGTCTCCGTAGATGGCTTCCCTCCGTGGTATATATCATGCGAAGAAGATGATAGGAATCAAAATATGTACAAAAAGGGGAGAACGAAGGATATCCTTTGAACCTCAAGTTTTATGTTTCAAAATTTTAATCGAGAGTCAAAAGATAGATGCAAATGATAGCATACAATAAAAATCTCAGTCTATATAAAAGACTGGAAAGTTACAGTGAAAGAACAAAGATAATAAATAGCAATCCAATCTGCTATTCTGGAGTTAAATTTACAAGTTAATTTTAATAATTTAAAAAAATATTAAAAATGAACAAAATTCAAAACCAAACAAAACAAACCTCACCCAAAACGTTATGTTCAAATTCAGTTGAGTTTTGAAACAAGTAAGTTTTGATAAGGTGATTCTATGTACCAGAAGGGTAAAAAAATTCAATGAGGAAAGGTATTTCAAAAGAAATATGAAAATTTCCTTGAATTTTACCAGAGAAAAAATATAGTATTTTAAAGCAAAACACTATAAAATTGCCAGTGCAAAAATATACTATTTTAAAGCAAGTGCCAAAGGAAAATATAGCGTTATAACCAAAATACTCTAGTAAGCTACAAAAATATAGGGTTTCTGAACCAAGATAATAGTCAGAGTAAAAGTATACTCTTCAGCCAAGATAAGAAGAGAGAGACACACGTCTTTCAGTGAGCACGACTCTCTTAGATAAAGATAAAGTGAAATAATTCTTTTTGTTGAAGAATTTCCAGAGATAAACCGAAGAGGGAGACCACACGTCTTTCAGTGGTTACAACTTTCTTAGAAAAAGATAATGTTAAATAATTCTTTCAATTGAAGAATTTCTAAAGATAACTGAAGAGGGAGACCTCACGTCTTTCAGTGGGCACAACTCTCTTAGATAAAGATAATTTTGAAATAGGGCGGCAATTCCCTTTTCAAATCGATAAACAGGTAATTCTCAAAAAAAATTGTGAATCTCCCTGCTCTTGGCGACAAGGTAGTAACTGAAGTGAATTGACTCTGCAACGATCAAAATCAAATAAGCTACACTGGGAATTGAATGGAGTAATAGATATAAGAAATTTATTAAACGGAAATCAACTTTAAGCTTGAGGCATATATTGAATCGAGTGTTCTGAGACTGTTAGGCCAGAGGTACAACTCTCTCCATAAGCAATTCTTTCTCAAGAGAAAAGGAAATTACTCTCATAAACATATAGTTATGAAATAAAGAAAATTGCTTACCAGAGAGCCGTCCTATTAGTCACTCCAAACTGTGTCCCAGAACAATCAAATACGCCCTTCGCTCGGCTTCGCTTCAATCGGAATCCTTGGAATAATCCACTGGTCGTAAGCTCTAGTCCATTTGAAATTACCAATTACTTGGTACCTAAAAAATGCAAAAGCGTAGAACTGATTTCCAATGAAAAAAATCAGTTCCCAATATTCGGAACAGATGTTACGTTAGCCACAATATGTACTATGAATGATTTATCAAGATGGCCGAAATATCTATATTTTACCTTCAAAAATTACCATGCGTATATCCAAGAATTCTAATATTACAAGCATAAGGAAAAAGAAGAAAATGCTAATCAGCTACAACATTAATTGAAAGATAAAGAGAATAATATTACTCAACTAACTTATAGACCATATATATCAAAGCCAACTCACCCAGTCCACCTGCCTATCTCGACGTTCAATTCAAGAAAGAGATCGATAATTCCTTCGGTTCGAACAAATCACCAATTCTACCTGGGTTTTTTCGCGAACAATTCTCGGTTTTTCTCTACTGAAAAACACTGATAAAAAACACGGCTCGACGACATGAACACAACTGTCATGATACCATTTTCAAGGGACGATAATAAACAGCGCATTCTTCACGACCTGAGCAGTGACTACTGACCCGTACTACCGTGAAGATAATCGGAAACGTTTTGAGAAATTGGTTATGTATAAGGAATTACCGAAAAATTCGTTACAAAGTACTTTAGTTTAGAATTGCTTCGGTGTATTTTAATTTTTTTCCCTGTCGTTAACGATGCAATGCCCATTTGTTGGCATTTATTTGTTATACATGGTATATATGTGTTGAGAACTTTTGGTTCTGGGGGGATTGGCGCGGTGGGTTAGCGTCCGACTCATGATCGAAAGGTCGTTAGTTCGATTCTCGGCCAGGGCAGAAATTTTTCTATTTAATTAGAGAGAATTAAATGTTAAATTTCGTAGCCGGGCCGAGGATGGTCCTCGACGTGTTTTAATAAATATTCAACTTGTGTCTGGCTGAATGACGAAATGTCCAAGCAAAAAAAAAAAAAAAAAAACTTTTTGGTTCTTTCTGCTTATATGAAACTTTTGGTTCCTGAAAATTGTATATTCGAATTGTTTATTTCTAATTTAATTCCTTTTTGGCAAATGATAATGCTTGATTTGAAATTTGAGCGTTGACAAGAGTTTTTTTAATTTTTTTTACATGGATACAGGAAGATGTGACAGTATGTACCTCGAATTTATAAAAATATGTGATGCCTTAACATGTTGGCCGTCTTGAAATATTTCAACAAGTGAAGTTAAAGAACAAATAAATAGAACAATTGAAAGTGATAATGTCCACTATGGATAAATGAACGAATGAATGAATTCTTCAACAGTCAATTGGAAGAACACATATTTTCCAAGTGGCTCTTTTAACGACTTCATTGCGGACCTTCACACTGGTTACTCTTGCTATGCCGTCGTTTCGGGATGAAGTTGTACGATTTTTCCTAAAGACCAATGAAGTGGAGAAGTAGTGTCTTCTTCCACTAGTACTGAAGCGCCTATCTTTAGATGCTTTTGTGCGTTGTTTGTTTGGCTCCGACTCAAAATTACTTACTTACATCAGTATAGGAGCTTAGTTATCAAGACTATTTTTTTGCTTTTCAGTTTCTTTTTTCGTAGGTTTGATTTTGTTGAAAAGTTTTTATTTCACCATCAAAATATTACGTGAATTCCACTATAAAGCTCATTCCAATTCATGTCGTGCCACACCTTCTATTTTCAAATTGTCATCTATTTCCACTATACCGGGTGTCCCAGTATACCTGTTCCAATGGATTATCCCGGCCATTTCGAAAGATAAAAATTTGAAAATTCCATGATCTCCAATTCATTCAAGGAACCTTCAACTGGAAAACAGAAATTGAAAGTCACTTCCGGTTTGACCGGAAGTGACTCTGACTTTTTTATTTCAAGAGCACTCTGTATATTTTGTGCAATTTTTTATTTCTACTCCAAATTATCTTTCCAACGATGTATCACACTTTGTATTTTACATTTGATTTGATGGAGAAAACGTCAATTGAAATTTCAAATTGAAAGAATTGCAGTAGGCTACGATATGTTGTGTAATCTTGATTTTGACTTCAATAATAATTGATAATTTATTAAAAATTATCCTTATTTTTATAACGAGTTGCATACAATATTTTTTCTACGTTCAAGCAAAAACCAAAAAATGTTTCAGTTAGGTGGCGCTAAACTGCAAGGAAGACATTGTTTGTTTAAATCTATCTGCCAAAAGTAATACAAAAACATTTTGTGTAATTCAGTTGATATTCGAAGGAACTAATTTTTATTTTCAACAGATTGCATTTTCTGGTAATTTCACAGTCCATTGTGTAATGAATATGATTGACAATTATATGAAACATGCAACTATTTGAAACGTAATACAATCTCACATAAAATGGGCTAAATTTGGCGTCGATTTGAAAGTTTATGTCTGTCATGATGACAGACATTATAGTAGAATGACAGATGAGTTCAATGAAGTCTTTATTGCACTCAGTGCAATAAGGAACCAGTTTTTCCACCAAATGAAGTTTTGTATTTTGCATGAACGTAGAAAAGAAAATATTTCTCACTTATCCAAGTTGAAATCAACCATATATTTTACCGAACGTCAAACAAAGAATGAATAGTAAAAGAAACAAAAAATTACAAAGAAAGGGGGCACAAGAATATAATAACTAAGGCATATGTTCGAAATGTTGACCAACTGCTTCTACACATCTTTCAGCTCGTTGGAGTAGTTCACGCGAAGTAACACTTCTCAACACCTCGGCATTAAGGGCTCTACATTCATTCCTTATTTTCTTTTTTAGATCTTTCCAATCAATAGAAGGAGTCCGGTACACACGATTTTTCAATTACCCTCCAAAAGAAGATATGCAGCGGGGTTAGATCTGGAGGTCTTGTAGGTCATCTTATCGGTCCGTGTGTGCCGATCCATCTATCTCCAAATGTTTCATTTGAATGATTCCTTACCGCTATAGCCTTGTGGAGGGGTGCACCATCCTGTTGAAAATGAATGTTTCTACGAATATGTAAAGGAATATTTTCAAGAAAATGAGGAAGTTCATCCCGAAGGAATTCTAGGTACATTCGACCAGTTAACGTACCATCGTGAAATGTTGGTCCTAAAATGAATCCATCAATCATGCCGCACCATACATTGACTCCCCAGATACCTTGAAAATCAGTGTGTCTTAGCCAGTGTGGATTATTTTCCGACCAATAATGACAATTATGTCAATTTACAGTTGCATTATTATGGAAACGACTCTCATCTGACCACAATATCGAGCTGATAATACCATCTTCACGTGCCGTAGCTAACCAAGCAAGAAACGCAAGTCTCCTCTCGTAATCTGTGGGTAGTAATCCTTGATGCAGATTAATTTCAAATGGTTTGAATTTAGCAATTTTGAGAATGCGCTGAACTGATGAACGAGAAATACCGCTCTCCTGTTCTATGTTTCCAATAGAGATATGGGGATCGACAACCACTCTTCCTAAAACTGCAACAGTATGCTCTTCGTTCGAAGCATTTTTTGTTCCAAAGACAGTACGCTTTCTTTGAAATGATCCACTTGTTGCCAAATTCGAAGCCAAGCGTGTGAAATACATAGCGCGTGAAATACATAGCGCTTGGCATTCGTCTATCAGGGTATTCCTCTCTGTATGCACGTAGGGCAGCCCGACGATTATTCTCGCATTTTCCATAAATCAGTATCAAAGTTATAAACAAATGTATGCAAATGTTTCCATGGTACACTAAGGTTTTCATTTAAGAATTATTCATTCTTCCAGTTCTACTACAATTCTAATAATTTGAAATTTGACGTTCTCTTCATCATCTCGAATGCAAAATTGTTCATGAATTATCAATTATTATTGAAGTCAAAATCAAGATTACACAAAATGTCGTAGCCTACTGCAATTCTTTCAATTTGAAATTTCAATTGACGTTTTCTCCATCGAATCAGATGTAAAATACAAAGTGCGATACATCGTTGGAAATATAATTCTGAGTAGAAATAAATAATTGCAAAATATATACAGGGTGCTATTTGAAATAAAAAATCAGAGTCACTTCCGGTCCAACCGAAAGTGACTTTCAATTTCTGTTTTTCTCAGTTGAACGAATTGAAAATCATGAAATTTAAAAAAAATTATCTTTCGAAATGGCTGAGATAATCCATTGGAACAGGTTTACTGGGACCCCCGGTATAATGGAAAATTTTCCTTATTATATGCCAGACATTCATTTCGCTACATTTTGCCGCAACGGCGGGCACAATTTATGAAATGTCGCCAGTAACGAAATTAATTCACCCTTTTAAATACCAGAGAGAGAAGCGCTAAATCGGGAAATTGCCTGCGAAAAAATGAGCCGTCAGAGAGTCTAGCTGTCACGTTCTCTGATAAATTGTGGCGGGTCATTTCCAAGGCTGGCGGCAATCGCTCAATATCGACAATTACATCGATATGGATTACTCTGAGAATGTCGGATTCCGTAAAAAACTAATTTGGAACGCAATCCGATGTGGGATCACGTTCAACTCCATTTGTATCAAAGGAATGTCTCTATGGGACTTTTTTTCATGATGAATTTTGCGGATGTCAATATTAACACGTTGGCGGACATTGACGTCATATCACGTCATAAACTTTTGTTCCATCAGGGTATCAAAAAAAGTCAAGTGTGCACAAATTGTCACATTTTTTCCAAGAATTAGAAATACTAGAAAAAACCACTGAGTCAAATAGCAGAGTTTATTTTCAAAATGACAGTGACGTCATATACTGCGTGTAAAATTGAAATGAAGAAGAGTTAATTTTGAAAAAAAAAACATGTATTCAAGAGGAACTTAAACTGAACAGTAAAAACTGCTTTGGAAAAAATAACAAAATAAAAAACCCTACTTATTCCTGCGAATTCTGGAAACATTTCCCTACACAAAGGGATGGTGGCTTGCCTATGCAATCTCACCACTGCAGTTTTTTATTTTTATCATATAACACTGCTCACAGCGCTTATAATATTTTCCTTGTTATTTAGAGTCTTCTGGTATAGGTATGGCCTCAGGGACATGACCAGTATTGTTCCTAGAATTTTATTGGACGTTTTGGTAAAGTTTTGACAAATTCCCTGCTATCTTTTTGATCAAGAAAAACTCCAAGAAATGATTTGAATAACTTGATATATGAATAGTGCGAGTTCCACTGCTATATCCAGTAAGTGAAATATGATTCTTTTGTGCCATCAGCCCTGTCAATACCCGACATGTTTTCATTATAACGAACGATGACTACTGGCTTTGATTCTTTCTTGCCAAACCTGTTGGTTGTTTCAATCAATCCATGTTGATAGGCTGTAGTATTAGTAAGAACATCACGTTCATCACGCCACTTGGAAAAAATACATATTTCAATTTTTTTTTATATGTGCTGTCCAGATTTCAGTTTAGCAAGGGTTTTTTATTTCGGATTACCTTTTCTGTTAATGTGCCTGTACTATGCTTCTTCCTTTGCAATACATTATTGATAAACAAATGTTTTGTTGTATTATGTATTGTAAGTGAGTTTTTTTTTATTTATTTGAATTTTTGTGACATATACTAATCATAACAAAAGATAACTCCGGCTATGATGCTTGTTACCATTTTTTCCTGTACACTTTACCGATCCTTCTGGAACGCAGTTCCTCATCGCGCGTTGCGAAAGGGGGCTAGACGGAATAAATTAAGACCAAAAGTTGTAACGACACTTTTTGCTGTAGTTGTAAGCCGTGCGGCGTGCGCTTGTTTCTCTGTCTCTCTCTCTCTCTCTCTCTCTCTCTCATAGAAAGCAAGCCAGCTATTTTTGTTTCGTCTTTCTATTTCGCATTGAACAGTGTGGTGTCGTGACGATTATTTTTGGAACGTAGTTCCTTATCGCGCGTTGCGAAAGAGGGCTAGACGGAATAAATTAAGACCAAAAGTTGTGACGAGACTTTCGCTATGGTTGCGGCGTGCGCGTGTTTCTCTGTCTGTATCTCTCTCTCTCTCTCTCATAGAAAGCAAGCCAGTTATTTTCGTTTCGTCTTTCTATTTCACATTGAACAGTGTGGTGTCACGACGATTATTTTTGTTGAGTGTATATAGGTTTTTTGTACATAATAAATAATGAAAAATAATAGCAATAATGAATCCTGACAGTGTTTCTGCACAAGTTTCGGATATTGCTGATGGAGTTAGGTGAGTAGAGATTTTATACAGACAATAATAAATGCCTATGTATTTTTAGCAAGTACGCATTATAACCTCTCTTTACTTTTGTGCTAACAAAGTCATACGCGTTATAATCTATCCATAATTGTGTGTTTAGCAAGTGTACGTGTCATTACTTCGATAAGTTTAAAAGCAAATTATATTTATCTTTCGAAATGGCTGAGATAATCCATTGGAACAGGTTTACTGGGACACCCGGTATAATGGAAGTTTTTCCTTATAATATTCTAGACATTCATTTCGCTACATTTTGCCGCAACGGAGGGCACAATTTGTTAAATGTCGCCAGTAACGAAATTAATTCACCCTTCTAAATACCAGAGAGAGAAGCGCTAAATCGGGAAATTGCCTGCGAAAAAATGAGCCGTCAGAGAGTCTAGCTGTCACGTTCTCTGATAAATTGTGGCGGGTCATTTCCAAGGCTGGCGGCAATCGCTCAATATCGACAATTACATCGATATGGATTACTCTGAGAATGTCGGATTCCGTAAAAAACTAATTTGGAACGCAATCCGATGTGGGATCACGTTCAACTCCATTTGTATCAAAGGAATGTCTCTATGGGACTTTTTTTCATGATGAATTTTGCGGATGTCAATATTAACACGTTGGCGGACATTGACGTCATATCACGTCATAAACTTTTGTTCCATCAGGGTATCAAAAAAAGTCAAGTGTGCACAAATTGTCACATTTTTTCCAAGAATTAGAAATACTAGAAAAAACCACTGAGTCAAATAGCAGAGTTTATTTCCAGAATGACATTGACGTCATATACTGCGTGTAAAATTGAAATGAAAAAGAGCTAATTTTGAAAAAAAAAACATGTATTCAAGAGGAACTTAAACTGAACAGTAAAAACTGCTTTGGAAAAATTAACAAAATAAATAACCCTACTTATTCCTGCGAATTCTGGAAACATTTCCCTACACAAAGGGATGGTGGCTTGCCTATGCAATCTCACCACTGCAGTTTTTTATTTTCATCATATAACACTGCTTACAGCGCTAATAATATTTTCCTTGTTATTTAGAGTCTTCTGGTATAGGTATGGCCTCAGGGACATGACCAGTATTGTTCCTAGAATTTTATTGGACGTTTTGGTAAAGTTTTGACAAATTCCCTGCTATCTTTTTGATCAAGAAAAACTCCAAGAAATGATTTGAATAACTTGATATATGAATAGTGCGAGTTCCACTGCTATATCCAGTAAGTGAAATATGATTCTTTTGTGCCATCAGCCCTGTCAATACCTGACATGTTTTCATTATAACGAATGATTACTACTGGCTTTGATTCTTTCTTGCCAAACCTGTTGGTTGTTTCAATCAATCCATGTTGATAGGCTGTAGTATCAGTCAGAACATCACGTTCATCACGCCACTTGGAAAAAATACATATTTCAATTTTTTTTTATATGTGCTGTCCAGATTTCAGTATAGCAAGGGTTTTTTCTTTCGGATTACCTTTTCTGTTAATGTGCCTGTACTATGCTTCTTCCTTTGCAATACATTATTGATGAACAAATGTTTCGTTGTATTATGTATTGTAAGTGAGTTTTTCTTTATTTATTTGAATTTTTGTGACATATACTAATCATAACAAAAGATAACTCCGGCTATGATGCTTGTTACCATTTTTTCCTGTACACTTTACCGATCCTTTTGGAACAAAGTTCCTTATCGCGCGTTGCGAAAGGGGGCTAGACGGAATAAATTAAGACCAAAAGTTGTAACGACACTTTTTGCTGTAGTTGTAAGCCGTGCGGCGTGCGCTTGTTTCTCTGTCTCTCTCTCTCTCTCATAGAAAGCAAGCCAGCTATTTTTGTTTCGTCTTTCTATTTCGCATTGAACAGTGTGGTGTCGCGACGATTATTTTTGGAACGTAGTTCCTTATCGCGCGTTGCGAAAGAGGGCTAGACGGAATAAATTAAGACCAAAAGTTGTGACGAGACTTTCGCTATGGTTGCGGCGTGCGCGTATTTCTCTGTCTGTATCTCTCTCGCTCTCTCTCATAGAAAGCAAGCCAGTTATTTTCGTTTCGTTTTTCTATTTCACATTGAACAGTGTGGTGTCGCGACGATTATTTTTGTTGAGTGTATACAGGTTTTTTGTACATAATAAATAATAAAAAAAAATAACAATAATGAATCCTGACAGTGTTTCGGCACAAGTTCCGGATATTGCTGATGGAGTTAGGTAAGTAGAGATTTTATACAGACAATAATAAATGCTTATGTATTTTTAGCAAGTACGCATTATAACCTCTCTTTACTATTGTGCTAACCAAGTCATACGCGTTATAATCTCCCCATTATTGTGTGTTAGCAAGTGTACGCGTCATAAAAGCAAATTATATTTTAATATTACAATATCAATGTGTATGTATTTAGTAAGCCGTGCGTGTTCTAACCTATACGCTGTTGTATTTACGAAGTCGAGAGAGTATACACACTCTGTTGTGTTTACGAAGTCCCGCGCTTCTATGACGTGTACGAAAGAATAGACAGACAGAGTGCATATATATATATATATATATATATATAATATATATATATATATATATATATAAAATATTATTATAACTTAAAGAAAAAAAATTTATTACAATTCCTTCACTAATTGATCGAAAAGAACTTCGTTCCATCTGGGTGTCCCTTGACACCTCTCAAGTTTTTTATTTATTTATTTGAATTTTTGTGACATATACTAATTATAACAAAAGATAACTCCGGCTATGATGCTTGTAACCCTTTTTTCCTGTACACTTTATCGATCCTTTTGGAACGAAGTTCCTTATCGCGCGTTGCGAAAGGGGGCTAGACGGAATAAATTAAGACCAAAAGTTGTAACGACACTTTTTGCTGTAGTTGTAAGCCATGCGGCGTGCGCGTGTTTCTCTGTCTGTCTCTCTCTCTCTCTCTCTCTCTCTCAGAGAAAGCAAGCCAGTTATTTTCGTTTCGTCTTTCTATTTCGCATTGAACAGTGTGGTGTCGCGACGATTATTTTTGGAACGTAGTTCCTCATCGCGCGTTGCGAAAGAGGGCTAGACGGAATAAATTGAGACCAAAAGTTGTAACGAGACTTTCGCTATGGTTATAAGCAGTGCGGCCTGCGCGTGTTTCTCTGTCTGTCTCTCTCCCTCTCTCATAGAAAGCAAGCCAGTTATTTTTGTTTTTCACATTGAACAGTGTGGTGTCACGACGTTTATTTTTGTTGAGTGTATATAGGTTTTTTGTACATAATAAATAATGAAAAATAATAGCAATAATGAATCCTGACAGTGTTTCTGCACAAGTTCCGGATATTGCTGATGGAGTTAGGTAAGTAGAGATTTTATACAGACAATAATAAATGCCTATGTATTTTTAGCAAGTACGCATTATAACCTCTCTTTACTTTTGTGCTAACCAAGTCATACCGTTATAATCTTCCATAATTTGTGTTTAGAATGTACTCATAACTTCGATAAGTTTAAAACAAATTATTTTAATATTAAATATCAATGCCTATGTACTAAAATTGAGCCTACCGATTAAGTTTATATTACATTATATTTGTTAATATTAAAAAAAAATATTATAACAAAAAAAAAAATTATTACAATTCCTTCACTAATTGATCGAAAGGAACTCCGTTCCATCCGGGTGTCCCTTGACACCTCTCAATTTTTTCTTATTTTTATTTTACCTTTTGTTTAGCTCAGTCGGTACGCCTATGAAGAGATGATTCTCTCAATCTCAGGGGGATTGCAATCTGGTTGTTTTCTTGATGTCAATATACTGTTTATGTTAGGATGATCGATTGTAAAATGATCAAATAATAAATTATTAGTCCAAAAATAGTAAGATAGTTGTTTTTTTATTGAAATATTTTTTGAAACAACCTATGCATGCGATATCTATTTTTGTAATACTTTTCAACCAATCAAAATTGGAAACTTTAAATTTGCTTACTCATGCGCAATAATAGAAATATTCCAAAATAAATATTGATTGGTTATTCTTAGTCTTTTCGATAAGCGGAAGAAGAATATTTCCACTCAAAATAATGTATTTTTCATAATCAAACCCAGGATGTGACAGTTCGATGAATATTCCCACTTATTTCAAGTTTTTTTGTTATTCAAGTTTATTCAAAGTAGGTAACATGACAATTTCACAATTCATAATATTATTTCCAGGTGTTAATCACAATTTCAATTCAGTGATTACAATTCCAATGTAGTACAGAGCCATCTCACTTCATATACTGGAAGAAAAGATACCTGTTATGAGTATTTATTGCACTCACACGGATACAGGAATGTTCTCTGGTTAGTTTGAAGTGGATGTCTTGCAAAATTCGGCCTCCCCACTGCTAGTGAAGTGAAAAATTGGGACTATAGTTTGTTAATAGATTTTGCTCCTGATTTGTTACAAAGTTGCAAGAATGTCTTTCAAATGCCTCAGTTATAAGTATTTTTCCTTCAAAGTTGATCAAAGAAATTTACAGTTCTGCTTCATTTTTCATTTTCTCGACTCCCTTAATTTTTATTTCTCCATGGTAGCCATCACTTTTTGTTATCTTTCATCAATTTTCACAATTAGCATCTTTTTTTAAATACATTTTTCAACTTCTCACCTATTGTACTTATGTCATTTACAAATTTGATTTCTACACATAGTACTATTTACAAATATTTTTTCAAAGTTGACATTTCCCATTTTTATATGCTCAAATTCAATTATTCCTATCATTTAGAGAAAAATTATATAACATTTGCCTGTCATGTTTCCTTCTGGTTCTAAATTTGTATTCAGCATATTTGGATTTGTATATTTCTATAGGTTGTTCTAATTGAATAAAATGATCAAATATGATGATGATGATGATAGAACAACTTTACCGCCACCCTCTTGAATTATCTGCGTCGACTAGAATATGGCCAGAGGTTTTCAAGATGCAAACCGCACAGAAAAAAAATTATAAAAACAATCATAGTAGGTATTTATGCAGATTTTAAATATCATTGTGCCCTATTTCAACTTTTTTATTTGACATATATACCATATCATAGCTATATATATATATATATATATATATATATATCAATCAATCAATCAATCATTTGATAACATCGGGAAAAAACTTGCTCAAAATATAAACCCTGATCCTAACAACAAAATCAGTAGACCATCCCTTCCAAACTCAAAGACACTCTTACCCACAAACACACATGAAGTAAAAAGCCTTATTCATGAGTTGAAAAACCACAAAGCCGTGGAATCGGATGAAATTAAATCGGGAACGCTGAACTTTCTTATATATATATATATATATATATATATATATATAACTTATCGCATCATTTATAGCTGAACCACTAACTTACATCTTCAACAAATGCATAGAAACTGGTACCTGGCCTAGAGCATTCAAATGTTCAGTTATCATCCCAATATATAAAAAAGGTAACAGAAAACTGACAGAAAATTATAGACCTATTTCATTAATAACCCACTTATCAAAAATTCTTGAGAAGCTTCAAAAAAACAGACTACAAAATTTTATAAATAAATATAACATACTTTCCGAAAGACAATATGGTTTTCGAGAAAAAACATCCACTCAAGATGCTATTCTGACCCTTACCGAAAAAATTTATAATTCGTTAAACAACAACGAACCCTGTCTATGTGTATTCATTGATTGATTGGAAGCATTCGATACTGTTAGCCACGAGTTACTCTTTCAGTCACTGGAGGACATCGGTATCAGAAACACTTGCTTGAATTTATTCAAAAGTTATGTAACAAATAGATATCAGACAGTCCGAATAAATAATGTCGACAGTGAATCAAGGTACAGTTCTCGGACCCTTACTTTTCAACATCTACCTGAATGGATTGTTCTCCACAAAAAGCAAGGGAAACATCATCGGCTTCGCAAACGATACCGCGATTTTCTACGAAGCAGACACCTGGACAGAAGTAAAGGAAATAGTAGAAACAGACTTCATTATCATAAAAAAATGGCTTGAAAGCAGGTTGCTAACTATAAATTTTCAAAAAACCAACTTTCTACCTTTCAGTTGTAATAAAACAAATCTTCCTCACTTTACACAGCTCAATATCCTCGATGGTAAAAACAATATCACAATTACAGCTGAAAGTAACATAAAATACTTAGGAGTCGTAATAGACTGGCACATGAAATGGGACATAAACATCAACTGCGTTACCAAAAAACTACAATGTATCCTTTATAGATTAAGAAACATGGAAAAAATCCTTCCTACACATCATCTGCTCACACTATATCATGCACTCGTTGAAAGTCATTTTCGATACGGTTTATTAGCATGGGGAGGTGCACTAAAATCCCACATCCGACCCCTTGAAGTTCTACAACGACGATTCCTGAAAATTATTCTAAGTAAAAACTCAAGATATCCAAGGAATTTACTCTTTCAAGAATCAGAGGTATTCGACCTTAAACAACTCTATTACTACAATGTCAACATAAAGTACTATACAACAAAACACTCGTCAAACTTACCAACACACACCTATAACACTAGACAAAGAAATAACTATAAAATACCGCAAATAACAAAGTCACTGCTGAAAACTAGCTTTTCTTGCAACGCTCCAAAAATGTTCAATTCTTTACCTGAAACAATTCGTACTATACCCAACTCATTACAATTCAAAAAACAGCTGAAAATATTCATGAAGAGATCTGAAGTACGGGATTTCTGAAAATGATTACTTCAATCAATATTGACCAAGAAACCTCCTCGTTATATTTATTCTTTCTTCCGTACATGCTTATCTTCCGTACATGCTAAATATAAATACGCATCAACAAATATTGGTATTTTATTACATTTTACATTTTATATATATTTAATCTTGTATACTCTTACCCATATCAAAATTCTTGCAATAACCTATTAACATTCCATTTTATTTTTATAAATGTCCTGAAATATTTATAAAGTGTCCTAAAATAGTAAATAAATATTATTTTTACAACATTATACTTTATAAAAATACTGTAGTTCATTCACATTGTTTTTTGGAGTTCATAACATTATTGTATACACTTCATTCAAATAGATTATATGCTTAGTTTCTACTGTATTTAGGACAAATTGAATCTAAAATTTTTTGTGTCGATGATTCAAATTCTATACATATAATATATAGTGCTTTTATTTTATATTGAATTCAAATAAACTATAACTAATTTTATTGTAAATGTTTTTTTTTTAAAAAGTGTAAAAATACTTTCGCCAACCTATTTACTCATTCTGAATATTATCCTTGTAAACCCATCTGTTTCTTGAATAAAGTTATATTATTATTATATATATATATATATATATATATATATATATATATATATACAGGGTGTTATATAATAAGTATGCGATATTTTACAGGACGATTCCTCAGTTATTTATAAGGTGAAAAGTTCATATAAGCATGGGTCGCAAGGCCTTCATTTTTGATATACAAGGTGTTAATTTTTTTTATTATTTTGGTTTTTCGTAAATGATTTCGATATTTGGACGAGAATAGTTATTTGGGGATTTTTTAATATGAGAAATTCAAATTTGACCTTAGTTGACCCTTAATTGTATGGGGCGCCGCCTACAGGTCTTTGTCTCTTTTGGGGAGACACAACTTTGTCGTGCATTGATGTATCACATTTTCTAGACGAAAGAGCGATTCTCCTATCATTTTCACATGTAAATGGTATGATTTTCGCTAAAAGCAGCCGTTTTCGAGATATTTTGATTCAAATAAATCGATGCATCCAATCTTCTTCTCATTGATTCGCGAACTCTTTGAAAATAGAAGTATCAAGTAGGCTAGTTAGTTAATTTCAATATTTCTCTGCTGTCATGTGAAAACTGATATCTTGACGCATATTCTAACAGTTATATTTATTATTATTGCGATAATTTTTTGAAAAATGGTAAACTTCACCAATGCAGAGTATGCTGACATACATTTCACATACGGACTTGCTAACGGAAATGCATATGAGGCTAGACGTTTGTATCAGCAGCCTTATCCGAACGGCACAACTCCTACTTCAAAAATGTTTCCAAGAATACACGCTCGGTTAAGGAAAACAGGAAGTTTCGGAAAAGCTAGTCATCTGTCTGGTGCTCACGGTAAGAACCCCAGAAACCGAGGGAGCAGTTTTCAATCTGGTAGGAGAACATCCGGAAACAAGCTGCACAAAAATAGCGCTGAAGTTGAACATTTCTCATGTTCTGGTATGGGAAATTTTAATTGATAATTTGTTATATCCCTATTATTTTCAAAGAGTTCAGGCACTTCTCCCTCGTGACTTTCCGTTGCGTATCAACTTCTGTTGTTGGTTTCTCCAATGCCATATTCAAAATCCTTCATTTGAAAATGAAATCCTGTTAACCGACGAAGCAAATTTCTCATGAAACGCTATACGCAATTTCCACAACAATCATTTGTGGTCAGAGGAGAGCCCCCATGCGATACAGGAATCTCATTTCCAAGAATAGTTCTCTCTCAACTTGTGGGGAAGAAATCCTCAGAGATTATTTTATATGTCCATTCTTCATTCTGGGAATATTGAACGGAGAAAAATATCGTAATTTTCTTGAAGAAGATTTGCCTATTTTACTGGAAGATGTGCCGCTTAGACTACGAAATGGAATGTGGTTTATGCGTGACGGTGCTCCGGCACATTTCAGCATCCCAGCGCGAGAATTTTTAGATCAAACTTTCGGCAACATAACAAGAGTGGTGAACATACTGGAAGTGGGCCTCATAGACCAACTGCCGAGTCCGTCAGACCAATTAGCCTAACATCTCTCCTTCTGGAAGGACTTGAGAGGGTGCTGGACAACTATATTAGACGGTGACTCTTTACATGTCTCCCCTGAACAACCATCAGTCTGCGCCTACCAAACCGGTAAATCAACAGATTCAGCATTACTTAACCTCGTTGAGAAAATCACCCAATCTTTGAACAACAAAAAGATTGCGGTGGTCGTATTCCTTGATATTGAAGGAGTATTTTCTTGGACAGTCAAGCGACTCTAAAACCACTCAGTTCGTGCCGATCAACGTCCAAGTTGGTGTGGAACTGCCAAAAAAGACTCTCCTCAGTAGAAAGATTCAACAATCTGTCTCTGGTCTGGATTCCTGGTCACTCTGGCCTGGAAGGGAATGAGGCGCCATACTCTATCGCGAAAGAGGGGGCTGTAAAAAATTTCATCGGACCAGAACCCACACTTGGCATTTCTCCAAGCTTTGCCAAACAAACACCGAATACCTGGATTGTAAGAGAAGTGTCAGACATCTGGCGTTACTTACCAGGATTGGTCCATTTATAATTCCTTCGAAAAACGTCACCAAACAATTGTAAGACGCTAGTAGAGATGACTTGCCTTGTCTGAAAGGCTCGCTTACCGGCAACTGGCGTCTGAATCACCACATGTGAAGACTAGGACTGACAGAGAATCTGGCATGCCGTCTCTGTCTTGAGGATAGATTGATAGATATTGTAACGTAAATAAACTTAACTTGGTTTTACTAATTTATTTCACACTTAAATCTACAACTTAATTTATATTACGCCACTGTATAGCTCGATCGTATGGGCTCGTTCAGACTGAGACTCCCTCTGGAGTGCTGCCTATTTATCTCCGTTGCAGAATTCTCGACCTTTCCAATTCTGGCGGTTGGAAACCAGCTTGTTCCAGTTGCTTCCAATATTGACCGTTGTTTTCCGCGGCAGCGCGTACAGGATTGTTCTCGAATATCTCCGGGGATGACATCATGGTTGTCGATGGCAACGCGTGAGGCGACAGGTCCGGCCTAGGTTCGTTACATTGCCCCCTTCTTAAAGAAATTTCGTCCCGAAATGTCATCCTTGGAGTGTGACGATATCTGCATGACTCCCCATATTTGTACCATGAAGTTCGATGGAAGTAACACTCCACGGTCTTCATGACTGGTCGTGGAAGAGGGTTACAGCAAACCAAAATATTGACGCCGCTGGATCTGAATATCGCCTCCAGCATACTTCTTATGACTCTCCAGTCCAACCCATCAATACCACAGGACAATTTTGGAATTGCTAGATCCACCAGATTCTGGTCCACCATAGTATCTCTTAGTTTGGTGAGACTCTTCCAGACATCTTCATAGGACGGTTTATCTTGGGAATGCCTCTTGGTAACTAGGTAGTAGATGTTTCTCGGGCCTTTCTTCAACTGTAGCACCTCACCAACTTCTGGATTCTGCTCCCGCAGTGTTTGGAGTTGACCAAATTTCTTGGAAAACGCTACGGCGATGCCCCTGGACATTTGAAGATCTTCTGCCACACAGTGCGCTAGTGCGTAGTCAGCAGGCACCTCGAAAAGGTCTCGTGACTCCTCTCTAGTAACCCCATGTAGAACTTTCTGCCCGTTTGAATACAAGGACATAAACTTCTCGAACGTCATATCATCCTCCGGTCGCTTGAGGGTGCGAACTTGGTCATGGTTTCCAGCGTGAGGGGCCAACCTGTTGAAATGGACGACCCTTGGTTTCCCTCGGGGTGGCTTATGGATTAGGTACACAAGGTCGTTTATCCTTTTCACGATTTTATACGGGCCTTCCCACGAGTTCCGCAACTTTGGTGATAGTCCACGACGACGTTTGGGGTTGTACAGCCAAACCAGGTCATCGACCTTAAACCCTCCAGCGTCGGCCTTGATGTCAAAGGTCTTCTTCATTTTATCGCTGGCACTCTGGATGTTCAACCGGATTCGTTCGTGGATGTCATCCATTCTCTGCCGAAGTTTGCTGACGTAGTCCTCTCCCGCAGTGTCTTGTCCTGGCGGTATCCCAAACTTCAGGTCACAAGGCAGTCGCAGTTCTCGGCCCATTATAAAACTAGCAGGAGTTTGACCTGTTGACTCGTGTACTGCGGATCGATAGGCCATCAGGAACAAATGAAGATACTGGTCCCAGTCTCTTTGATGGTCAGAGACAACCTTGGACAAGTGGCGGTTGATCGTTCTGTTCATCCGTTCCACCATTCCATCGGACTGTGGATGTAGGGCCGTGGTTTTTGTCTTGCGGATGTTCAGCAGTAAACATATTTCTTGGAACAGGTTGGATTCGAAATTTCTGCCTTGATCCGAGTGCAGCTCCATTGGAATACCAAATCGACATATCCACTTTTTCACCAAGACGTCGGCGACGGTGATGGCTTCCTGGTTGGGCAGGGCATAGGCTTCCGCCCACTTACTGAAGTAGTCCATTTCCACAAGGATGGATTTATTACCGTGGTCGGATACGGGAAACGGGCCGGCGATGTCAATGGCGATTCTCTCGAACGTGCTGCCTACGTTGTACTGACGCATCGTGGCCTTGGGTCGTATTCGAGGTCCATTGCTAGCAGCGCATACAGCGCACTTTCTGTACCAGTCCTGGACGTCAGCTTGACAATTGGCCCAGTAAAACCGTTGCCTCACTTTCTGCAGGGTCTTCGTCACTCCCAGATGTTCTCCAGCGACTCCATCATGGATTTCCCGCAGCTCTTCCTCTCTTCTGTTCCTGGGAACAATTATTTGGCGTCTGTCTTCCCCACCAATATCGGCCTCCAACACACGTTCCAGGATCCCATTGTCCAGAATAAGAGAGTTTCATTGTGCCCAATAGGACTTAACAGCCGGCGAGTAACCTGCGACTTCCTGCCATGATGGTCTTCGATTGCCCTTCTTCCAGCTGACGACTAAGCCAAGGTCGGGGTCTCTCTCTCGGTCTTTCTGGATCTTGCTGTCATTCCAGTTGTCATCCATTGCCGCGGTTCTACAAAGTGTTGTTTCTTTCTCTTCTGCTCGTCGGCAATGTGAGCAATCATCTGGACATGGTCTTCGCGACAAGGCATCTGCATTCTTATGGCTAGTTCCGGCTCGATTTTCGATCTCGAAATCGAATTCTTGGAGTCTCTCGATCCAACGTGCTACTTGACCCTCAGGATTTTTGAACTGTTAGAGCCATTTGAGAGCTGCATGGTCAGTTCTCAACAGGAATCTTCTTCCATACACGTACTTGTAGAAGTGCTCGCCTCCCTTTACAACAGCCAACAGCTCTCGCCTGGTGACACAGTAATTGCGCTCTGGTTTGCTGAGCGTCTTGCTGAAATAACCAATGACCTTCTCCTGTCCCTCCTGGATCTGAGATAGGACAGCTCCAAGTCCCACGTTGCTGGCGTCCGTATCCAAAATGAATTTCCCTTTGGGTAGGGGATAGCTCAGTATAGGTGCGTTGATCAAAGCCCCTTTCAGCTTCCTGAATGAGTCTTGACATTCTTCGGACCACTGGAACTTTGTTTGGCCCTCCGTGAGCCTGGTCAGCGGTTTAGCGATGTTGGCGAATCCCAGCACATATCGGCGATAGTATGTGCATAAACCAAGGAAACTTCGAAGTTGGTGAATGTCTTTTGGGATGGACCAATCCTTAACAGCTTTGATCTTCTGGTCATCCACTGCTATTCCTTCATCAGAGACAACGTGGCCGAGGTATCGTACTTCTTTTTGAATCAGATGGCATTTCTTAGGGCTCAGCTTCAATCCGGAGTTCCTCAGTCGCAGGAATACTTCCTCCAAGTTTTTCACGTGGTCCTCGAACGATCTGCCGACCACAATTATTTCGTCGAGATACACTAGACACGTGTTCCATGAGAGTCCCTTCAGCACTGTCTCCATCAATCTTTCGAATGTGGCGGGAGCATTACAGAGCCCGAATGGCATAACGGTGAACTGCCACAATCCTGAGCCGATGGTAAATTCACGTGGTCCTCGAACGATCTGCAAAGCAGTCTTTCTCGATCTTCCTGAGCCAGTTCTACTTGCCAATATCCACTCTTCAGATCAAGGGTCGAGAAAATCGTGGAACCAGCCAACGTGTCTAGGGTGTCATCTATTCTCGGGAGAGGGTAACTGTCCTTCTTCGTGACATTATTAAGTTGGCGATAGTCTACACAAAAGCGTGTCGATCCATCCTTTTTCTTCACCAGTACGACTGGAGAGGACCAGGGACTGTCAGATGGTTCGATAACTCCTTCTTTTACCATATCGCTGACTATTTTGTCAGCCTCTTCCTTCTTGGCAAGAGGAAGTCTTCTTGCTGATTGCCGGATCGGTCGAGCACCCCCAGTATCAATCTTGTGCTGGACCACATTAGTTCGACCTCCTTTTCCTTGTCCGGTATCGAAGATGTCTTGGTACTTTTTGACTAAATCTCTTAGTTTGGGCTGTTGAGCTGGTTTTATATCTTTGGAAGAGATGGCAACTAATTTTTCTAGTTCTGTGGGCAAGTTGTTGGGTTGGCTAATCGTACCTCGTACGCCCCGGATCACAGATGAAACTGACGAGCAGTGCCCTAAAATTGTTCCTTTCTTTAAGGTCACTGGAAAGTAATTGACATTCATGACCCTTACCGGTACAAATTTTTCAGCACGTAACAGGGTTTTCCCTAGGGCAATCCCTCGTCCAATTTTCTCATCATGAAGTTTGGGCTCGTACATCACCACGTCTCCACTGCTCGCACTCCCGTCCAGGCAAGCCTCCAGGATGGTTTCAGCCCTCTCAGGTACGCTTACATCCTCAGCCAACAGCACACGGATCAACTCCTCACTTCTCCCATGAAGTACCAGCTCTTCTCCGTTGACACGTAGGACGCCGTCTTTGAAATCCAATTCAAACCCTCTGGAATTCATGATGTCCATTCCGATGATTGCATCGTATTCGATGTCCGCTACAAGTGCCTGATGTTTCACTTCAGTGCTGCCCAAAATTATTTCAATCGGTAGCTCGCCATATACAGTAGCTGGCTCCCCTGTTGCTGTGCGTAGCTTCCAAGTTGTCGGTTCAATTCGTTCCGGTGTTCCGGCAAAGGAAGGCCCGAGAATTGTCCTAGTCGCACCTGTATCTAGCAGCATGGTGCAAGGCTCCTTATTGATGAGACCGTCTACGAAAACACCTCTGTTCTGTCGTTGCAGGATAGCGACATATGCGTTGTTAACCGGGGCTTGCTGGACACAGGCCGACGATTGCCCCTTCTCGTCGACCTTCTTTAGTTTTCCTGCATCGGAGTCGTGTTTTCGAATGTTGGACATTTGCTACGCACATGTCCAATTTTGCCACAATTCCAGCATCTTATCTGTCTTTTCTCAGGCAAAACTTCCTTAATCACTTTCCTTATGGCAGCTTCCAAATTAGCAGGCTCCTGTGAGTCTTCCACAATCATTCGGACTTTACTCTGGCTTTTGCAAGATTGTTTTGCTGCCTCGAATTCCAAAGCGCGTGCCAGTGCGTCTACGAGATGTGTTGGACGGGCTAGTGTCAACGCTTGTCTGGTTTCTTGGTCACGGAGTCCATCCAGGAATGCTTGAACCGCTAGTCGCTCCATTACATTTTCTGGTGTGGCTGGAGATGCGAGACGAACCAAGCGTGCAATGTCAGTTTCGTATTCTTGTAAGGATTCGCCCGATTTTTGGCAGCGATTTTTCAGCTGGGAGTGGTATACGTGTTCCAAATGGGCGTGGCCATATCGTAATTCTAGATGTTTAATCAGCTGATCATAGTCCTCCTGTTCTTGGGCGGTGAGAGTTTGTAGAATATTTGTCGCTTCTCCACGTGATGCAAGTGTCAGTGCTACAGCTCTTTCCCCTGCATTCCATCCGTTTGCTTTGGCCGCTGCTTCAAACTGCCGGCGGTAATTTGCCCATGGAGTTTTTCCGTCGAACTGAGGCGGCTTCATGGAAAGCTTCCCTTTTTCTGAAATGACCTTGACATCTTTTATACCCTCTTAAACTTTATCCAAGTTCAAACTCAAGTCCAGCATTGCATTTTCGTTAACCATCTCTGTGGAGGGCGCACTATTAATTCGTTTTTCCAGCATACTGATCGTTTCCTTTATTTTCTCCATTTCTGCCTCGACCCCATCTTTGATTTCATCTACCTCCGTGTTCATTTGCTCCTAATTTTATCCATCTCTGTCTCAACGGTTCCCATTCTTTCTTCTAGAAAATTAGCCAGACCCACACAATTCTTTTTTAGGCCTTCTGTGTTTTCCAGGAACTTCTCTTCCAGGCTTCTTGCATTTTCTTCCAGGCTTCTTGAATTTTCTAGAAGCTTCTCTTCCAGATTTCTAGAATTTTCTTAAAGCTTCTCTTCCAGATTTCTAGAATTTCCTTCAAGCTTCTCTTCCAGATTTCTAGCATTTTCTCCCAAAGTCCTCGAATTTTGTTGCAGTTCGTCTTTCACGGATTTAGTAGTTTCTTCGAGTTTATTCATTACCAAACTTAAATCACCTCCGGGAACTTCGAATAAAAATGTTTCGGGGTCCTCACCTTCTTGTATAAGTCCTTCTGCAAGTCTTTCCTGGAGAACTTGCTTTTTACCTGTTGTTTCCAGTTCCCTTTCCTCCAATTCCTGTTTCAATTCCGCTACCTTCAAATCCGCAAGGCGCACTTTTCTTGAATACATTTTGTCTTTGACGAGGTATCAGTCTGTTTTACACGAAAAGTTTATCTGTTTCACGCGAACAGTGTATCAGTTTATATTCCCACGCACAATTGTCCACTTCGCGAAAACCGGGCCACTGTCTATTTTGGGCGTACAAAAAGGTCTATCAATTTATTTTTCTGACTATCCACTCCACGATCACTTGTTTATTTTCAAAATCTCGCTTTCGACACCAATTGTGACGTAAATAAACTTAACTTGGTTTTACTAATTTATTTCACACTTAAATCTACAACTTAATTTATATTACGCCACTGTATAGCTCGATCGTATGGGCTCGTTTAGACTGAGACTCCCTCTGGAGTGCTGCCTATTTATCACCGTTACAGAATTCTCGACCTTTCCAATTCTGGCGGTTGGAAACCAGCATGTTCCAGTTGCTTCCAATATTGACCGTTGTTTTCCGCGGCAGCGCGTACTGGATTGTTCTTGAATATCTCCGGGGATGACATCATCGTTGTCGATGGCAACGCGTGAGGCGACAGGTCCGGCCTAGGTTCGTTACAATATCATTTATTTTGCCAAAGATTACATTGTTCTTATATAGCAATAGTCAGGTATATAAATGAACAAACAGATATATGAATATACATATTAAGATCGCTCATAAAAGTAATAAGTAATAGGTAGACACTGGGTAATACATAAAGACAAACAGAATAATTTAAATACTCAGACGAATGGTAAAGGAGAGTTTTCCTGAACACAGTTAGGCTCACAATATTTTCAATTATTTTTGGCAACTTATTGAAAATACGCCACCCTATATATTCGGGCGAGTTATAAGTTATACACATTTTTGCAAATGGCATACTGGAGTTATATTTATTCCTGGTATTCATTGAATGGATATCTCTGTTCAGTTTGAAGCTGTTTTTGTTTTTAAAAATGTATAAACACATTTCTAAAATATATAACCTACCTAATTCGGGCTGTGCAACTGCATTTTTGGTTCGTTTTTTCCGTTTCTTCCGAGACGGACTGACTACACGAAAAAAATTGAGAAAATTACTCTGAATCTTCAAGAAAATAAACATTTACCATCGTTCACCGCTAGAATAAGGAGAATCACATTGAGTGTATTCGGAATCATCTATGGAATTGTCGGCACTAGTGCTCCTCAATGTTCAAGGCAAGTTCACCCTGTTTGCTGATGATACCACTATTTTGTGGCACGGAAAATATTCTTCAGCATTGAAGAAAACCATCCAGAACGATTTATAAAAAATTGAGGAATAGTGCGACCATAATTTGCTGGCATTGAATATCAACAAGACCAAATTACTTTTCTTCAAGTGTGACATTGGAATTATAACTATTGGCCATGATACACTAGATCGTGAACACAACACCAAATTTCTTGGCTTAATAATTGACGAGCTGAAATTCCAAGAACACATTTTGTCTCTTAGTAAAAAACTGGCCTCAGAATGTAACGCCGTAAAAAAGGTCACAAGCGAGATTGGTTCTGAAACAGCAAAAACAGTTCATTACTTCCTTGTGAAGTCCCACCTCATATTCAGAAGGCTTAAAAACATATTCATTTTATAGAATCGAGCGTTAAGATACATCTGTAGGGTATCTTCCAAACATTTGTGCAAACCGCTAGTCGTCTCTGAGACAATACTCACTCCATCTTATTCATTAATATTAGAAAGCGTGTGCTCAGTTTTTGAAACCCGTGATAATTTAGCAAGTCATCAGATACATCACAGAACACGTAGGATAAATAGTCTAAATCTACCTCTGCCTAACCCTCCTCGACTTTGACCAGCAAATCAATTATATATGAAGACATGAAAATATTTATTCACCTACCCTTACACATTAAGTGTATCAACTCTTTCAAAAAATGTCTAAAGTCTGTTAAAGAGGTATTACTTGAGGGAGCTTACTATAATTTGAAAGAGTACTTTTCAGAGAATTGGTATGTGGTTCCGTAAGATTGTACGGCTGAATATGTGTGTTTCTATATGTTAATTTGTTTGTATTTTATGTGTATATTTATTTAAAAATGTTTTATACTCTTGTGTAATGATGACAAATAAGTTTTCAAGCGCATCTGACGTACTTCATTCATTAATGTGTAGTCACTGTAATTGATTTTTATATAATTTACCCACAATTATTGTAATTTTTTTTATTTTTTTCTTTGTCAATAAGAACATGTTTATTCTTTGACAATGAAGTATATTTCTCCATTTGGATTTTGTGTGCTTTCAGTATACGATTCTGATCCTTCATCTTTCGTCTCAACCTCATCATACCATCTAAGTAGTTGTTTTTCTTGTTCTTTGTCTATTTTACATACGCATTTAGCCAATCATTCAGCGCACACCCTATCTGACAATATGTAACCGACTGTCGAACGCCTGACCAAATTGCCCCCTCTCCCAACAAAATTTTGCAAATACAAGGTGCCCGGTCAGAAAAATAACCGTTGCGGCTCATGCCTCTTGTGTCCAATTATGCACATAACATAAAATATGAGTGTCCGCGAACGTGTTCATGGAATTGATTGCGCATATTGATAGTTCATTCTCATCCAACTCCCGTAACTCAACAATTATTTGTATTCATAATTCGATGGAATCAGCTGAAAATGTGATGTCAAGCTAAATGATGATCAAAATAGGGTCATTTTTATATCTTCCACCCTCAGCCAGCATTCTAGCGTGTCTCGATGAATTGAAGGAAACGATAGCTAACTTGATACCCGAATATGATTTCATTATATTCGGAGGCATTTAAATATTGATTTGCAAGCTAATGATAGTCACTGCGATCTCCTCACCAACTTCATTGAGACATTTATCTTCACTCATTTGGTGAATGAACCCACAAGAATTACTCCTTACAGTCAAACTTTGATGGTTGTTTCAATGGTGTCAAATCCAGAAAATATTTCAAATAAAGAAGTCTCAGACATCAACGGAATATCAGATCATTTAGCGGTCACTTGTAAAATTGACTGTTAAAAACTAGAAAACAACCTGAGATGATATCTTACCGTGATTTTTCTAATTTTGACGCAATTTTTCTCAATGAACAACTGATAGCTCATAACTGCAATATTATCTTTGAATTGGAAACTGTGGATGAAATGATTGATAACCTCAATAACGGTTTGATTACACTCTTCAATTTATACGCACCCCTCCGAACTGAACCACCAGCTCCTTGGCGCATTTATATAATTAAAGAGGTGATGAAACTCAGGGATACAGCTTTCACCTGGTACAAGAAGTTGAGAAACTCCGCATCTTGGAAAAGTTATAGTGATTTGAGAAATTACACTACTGGGGCGATACGTCGCGAGAAAAAAGCATATCTCGAACATGTCCTGCGCAGAAAAAATTCTAAAGAAACCTTCAACACACTTAGGTCACTTGATATTCTCCGTCAGAATGCAATGCCTTGTCTTCCAGACCAACTATAGGACGTTTATAAAATGAATTGTCACTTTGATCGTATAACGCACTCAGAAAAATCTGATATACTCCTTCACCTTTCGAGTTGATGATCCTGTATTCACTTTCAAAGATATATCTCCAGCAACGGTAAATGAAGATCCGAATAAGAAAAAAAGTAATGCGGTTGGAACAGATGAAATCGCCATAAGTATGATAAAATTGGTAGTCCCATTCAATCGAACACATAACTTTCATTTTCAATACCGCAATGAAAATGAACATATTTCCTTCGAATTGGAAACACGCCAAAATCATTCCTTCATGAATACACCCTAACATCTCAGTTATTAATAATGCGATTTTCTTGAAATTGTTCTATCAGATTTAGAATCAGCATTCCCAGAAACTTCTTTATTCATATTTTCGAAATCTCAAAAGCTGATTTTTAGCAGAAAAAAATAATATTTTAAGTCCTTTTATTTCTAACTGTGATATCGAAATTACGATCAACATTGTTTTAGGTTATTGTTTTTTCAGCATGACTACCTTCTTAAACAATACCCTCTTTAACAATTCTTCTTAAACGTACATTCACTTTAATTAAAGTTTGGAGAGTAATTGCCTTACATGCTTGCCGAATTTTAATGCAAAGTTCCTCTCTTTTACGAGGCCGAGTAACGTACACGTTATTTCTCAAGTGCCCTCACAGAAAAAATTCACAGGGGGTAATATCCGACGATCTGGGGGCCATGGCTCTAAAGGAGAATTTCTACCCATCCACTTCATAGGGAAAGTTGCATTTAAAAAGTTTCCAACTATCAGAGAATTATGTGCGGGGGCACCATCAAATTGAAAGATCAAGTTTTGTCTCTGTGTAAAAGGCAATTCCATGAGGAAAATCATGAAAATAATTTCGTAAAAAATGTCGAAAGTTTTGTCTGTTCAGGTTATCCAGGTAAAAAGGGCCAACAATTCGTTCGTCAACTATACCACACCATACGTTGACTTTCTCACTGTATTGGTTTTTACAATTAATTACCCTATTCGGATTTTCGGCTGCCCAAAACCTACAATTTCGACTAGTTACCACACCGTTTGTCGTAAACGTTGCCTCGTCAGTAAACATCATGTTCCTCAGAAAAAGTATCTCATTAAGGAGTTACCTTAACCCATAAGCAAAATTCCAACCGCTGTTCAAAATCACCAGTATAAACAGAGTATGTAAAAATTTTGGTTTGAATGACCTTATCCTATTGCGTTTCAAACACCTCCATACTTTGTTTTTCGTTAAATTCTGTATCCTCGCAAGTGCCCTTATTCTACCATTTGGGTTGTTTCAAAATTGGGATACGTCCGTCATCTGGATAGTGCGAGTTACTAAATGTCAAACAAAAACATTTGTTTCAAAGCACTCTTTGAATCATTTGCTAAAAACAACACAGGTCAGAATGCCAACGGTAACAGAGCACGCGCATCTGAGCAAAATTCCGAAAAAACCTAAATCGCAAAATTCCGAAAAAACCTAATACTGAATTCAACGAAACGGTATGGAGGTGTTTGAGATGCAATAGGATTGAGGCATTTAAACTCAAAAAGAAATAAACAACCTATTAGGAAAAGAAATTTCAAAAAAAAAAAAATCTGCTGAAGTCAGCTTTTGAAAATATGAATTAAGGGGTTTTCAGGGATAGTGACTCTAAATCTAATAGAAAAAGTTATCCAAAATAATTCATAATATCCTTTTCCCAAAAAAGCCTTCTTTACTTCTTCCCAACATCGTACGCCAATGGTAAAAAAACTTCATTTTTCTAACATACAATCACCACCAAAATTTCAAGAAAATCATATTATTAATTACTGAGAGAGAAATAAACAACCTATTAGGAAAAGTAATTTTAATTTTTTTTTCCATTGATTTTGGTTCATTGCCTTGTGAATTGTACAATTGATTCGCAAAAACACCAACATGTCATTCTATAAACCGTTCTCTTGATATTGTGGTGAATCCTATATTATCGGGTACGAAACGTGCCATCAAAGATTCTCGCACTCCAGTTATCATTAAACTTGTTGCTTGAATAATTGAATAAGATTGTTAAAAATTCATCAGAAATACCTTTTCCGAGTTTGCATAAGAATGCCAATAAATCTTTCTCAGAAATATGTCTCCCACCTCTCTCTTGTCTTGGTACATATACACAATGATTATATGAGTCACCAAACTGTTCTTTTGTGAGCGGAGCAGTGGATTTGAATTCTTCATCAGATGAACTATTCCCTTCTACCTGACCCGATTTAAGCGTAGCGACAGTTCTGAGTTCGTTTGAAAATAATTGAAGTTCCTGACCTTCCAGAGCGTAATGTCCATTGATATATTTCAAGCCTATCTGTAGGATGGGAAATGAAAACCCACGATCATCAAGATGAATTCTACAGGAACGGGTGTTTTCTGGTATATAGATGTTTTGATTTATGAACACATTGACTCTGCATTCTATTGTGAGTCTTTGAAGATCAACTACACCATTGCAAAGGAGACACGTGTGCCTTGAGGAATGTGGTGAAATACTCAATATCAAACATCCTGGACTTCTTGAAGGTGATGATTCTCTTGGTTGCATGTTAAACAGATTCTATTCCTATCAATTTCTGCGACCTTTGGTCGCTTCTTTCAATGGCAATTTCTCGTTCCAATTCATTCGGTTCTCCATCGAGTCACGCCATATTTTGTGTATTGGATATAACAACACACGTAAATTAATTCAATCGGTGACGATTAGCCAGTTTTTCAATAATTGATATGATTTCAATGGGAACTTAACATATGCAATGGATGCAAAATGACAATTCAGTATTTGTTAAACAAATGAATATGGTTGCTATATGTCAATCCAATCCAGAGCCGTTCTGACCAAACTGAAGTTGCAGCTAGTCCATCTCCTCTCCAAGTGTGGGAACTTAGTGTTGCGCTAGTATACATGATGAGGGTGAACATTTTATGGCATAGGCCTACTAATGGAAAGTGTGGGTCCATATTTTTTCGTAATAAAGAAAGCATTTATATGGGATTATATTGGCTACAAATGGTTCACAGCAGGCTACTAAACATGTATTCCTTTCCATACACAGGAAGTTTCAAACACCAATCAATAGACATTTCAACAATTGAGGTGTGAATCGAGTAACGAGTATGTTTTGCGATTTGCTAGTTTTGGTAGTCATTGGTGGGAAGTCGATTGTGGTTTCATCTATAATTCCATATCCAACATATATCTAGAATCTAGAAATTATTCAAGGAATATTGAAATTGATTGTTGTAACGCGAATGTGATACACTCTGTATAGGTACGAAACAGTTTTTGTAATGAAATACCTATAATATTGTTATTCAATAATTTTGATATTTTTCGAGATTATTTTTCCTTCACTCGAGTCGTTCTACTACTCGTAGTATATATATGTTCATACATATCATTCAAACTATTCCAGAGAAAATTGTTCAAAATCTTTCAATAGATGTTTGTCGAACACATTTTGTGGAAATATTTCAATAAAATCAATATCAAACATAACTACTTCGAGGAAATTATTTGTAAAGGACAATAGTTTTTGATCCACTCTGTATATTTTATGTATCTGCAGAGTGAACTTTCACCGTGAATGAAAGATTTTGTAACCGACTCTTCCTGAATTTCAGGCATTTGGATATATCAATAAGCAGGACTGGTGCAGTTTCATGAGAAATACATAATAGATATATCAGTTCAATTCCTGCAAAAGTTATCCACGATGCCCATACCTTCAGACTCATAACAACCCCAAATCGCTTCAAAATATTCCATATGAATATTCGTAGCGTGACAAAAAATATTGGTCCTTTAACTGTATTACTCGATGAACTATCCGTCGAGTTTGACATTATAATTCTAACCGAAACTCGCCAACTTCAGAACCCTAACCTATTTCATATTCAAGGATATGACATAGTCCATAATCAGGGATCACTTAATAAAAATGATGGAATACTTATATTTGTGAAACAACATTTGAAATATGATTCCAAAAATGTTTCAATAGGTGATGTTAATGCATTAAATATTTTAATTTCAATGGAAGATCAAAAAATTAACATAACAGCTATATATCGTTCCCCAAGTACCTGTCCGAGAGTTTTCAACAGAGAACTCTCAAATTACTTGAGCACGTCTCGACAAGCAGATGTTAACATAATCACAGGAGATATTAATATAAACCTCTTAGAAGATACAGACTTCGTTGAGGAATATAAAAACATATTAAGTTATTTTGGATATAATTCCTATATAAATAAATATACAAGGCTACCGAGCAAAACTGCTTGGACCACTACTTTGTGAATGACAAGAAGAAGTCCAAAGAATTAAAATTGAAATCATATATTTTTCGATATAATATTACAGACCATAATCCCATTGCGCTCACTTTCCAAAATTATGATAGAAATGTACACAAACAACCAAACAATAGATTTAAACTGTACACAAATTATCAAGCAATGAGATCTGAATTGAAAACAGAAAAATGGTATGACATTTATCAAGGAGTAGATGTAAATGACATATCAACTGAAATCATAAATAAGATAAAATACTGTACAGAGAAACATACAAAAAAAGTTCAAATAAAAAATAAAATAAAATATAAACAGAAATAGATGACACCCGGATTGCAAAAGTCAATTAATGACAAAAATAAACTATACAGAATTTCTCTGAAATATCCAGGAAATGAAGAAATCAAAGAACGATACAAATACTACAAAAAAGAACTCGATAAACTGACAAAACAAGCAAAGAGGGAATACTGCTCAAACCAAATCGAATAAAATAAATGCTTTCTACAGCCATGTTGGAGACAGTAAATAGCTTATGTGGGAAAACAAAACCAGAAACGAAAATCGAGGTTATTGAGAAATCGGATGGTACCAATATAACAAAAAAAGTAGACATCGCTAATGAGTTCAATGAATATTTCAGCAACCTTGGAAAATCTTATGCTGAAAAAATTCCAAATGTTGGAAATTACGAATACATAGACATTTTGGAAAACACCATGTATCTACATCCAACAAATGAAAGTGAAGTGATCTCAGTCATAAATAATTTAAAACCAAAAAAATCACCTGGGTTTGATAATATCAGATCAGAAACATTAATAGAAATAGCCCAGGAAATAGCTGAGCCGATAACTTTCCTAGTGAACAGATGTTTTGATACAGGGTGCTTTCCAAAAATATTGAAAAGTGGTATCATAAAACCACTTCATAAGAGCGGAAATAAGTCAAATATAGATAATTACAGACCTATAACCCTTATATCGAATATATCTAAAGATAAATTTTTAAAAATTTTTTATTTTAAGATGTCAATATGGCTTTAGAGAGGGTAGGTCTACAGAAGACGCTATATACACAATCCTCTATCATTTATAAATCCATGGATTAAAAAAATTCCTATAATTAGCATATTTCTAGACCACTCTAAAGCCTTTGACACTGTGTGCCATGAAAATCTTCTTGAAAAACTCCAAAAATACGGAATTGGGCGAAACACCTACGAATTTCTGAAAAGCTACCTATCTGATAGGGAACAGAGACTGGAGATCGAAGGAACTTATAGTACATCAAGAACAGTTACTTTTGGAGTACCCCAAGGAACTGTCCTTGGCCCACTCTTATTTATTATATATATATGAACAGTATGCTTTTTCTCAATACTACCGGCGATATTATCAGTTTTGCCGACGATACAACCATATTATATACAGCTCCAACTTGGCACAAATTGAAAGAAAAAATAGAAATCGATTTTCTAAATATATCAAACTGGTTACAAATGAATAAATTGTCACTAAATCACAAGAAAACGAACTACTCACCCTTTACGTCATATATAAATGGTCTGCCCAACTTAGGGCCTTTGAATGTCGGATTAAACTCTCAAATTCACGAATCGGAAAAAACAAAATATTTCGGTATAACGGTTGATCGCCATATGAGGTGGGACTTACAGACGAAAGAAATTGTCAGAAAACTCAGGGGATTCTTATCGAAATTCAAACACCTCAAAGATTTCCTAAACATAAAACATTTTAAAACACTATATTTCTCCCTAATAGACTCTATACTATCATATGGAATATTAGGTTGGGGCGGAGTTAATGACTGTTTTCTAAATGAAGTACATGTTTTACAAAAATGGATATTAAAAATAATATACGGTAAAAAGGCATCTTTTCCCACAAATTCTTTATACAGCGAATCCCAAATAAAAAATATGAGACATATTTTTTGTCAAAAAATAATTATTTTCGTAGAACTAGGAAAAATTGAACTCACTCTACATAAACACCCCTACAATACTCAAAAAATTGATGAAATTTTCTTCCCACGTTGCGAAAAAACTATCGGCCAACGAAATACCAATTATTTAGCACCCAGAATCTATGCTTTATTACCAAACGAATTGAAAGATATAGAAAACTACCGAACGTTTAAAAAAGAATTGAAAAAATGGATTGCCAAAGATAGACTTATATTTACCGAAATTGTTAACCAGAGATAAACACATATAACTGAGCAATTTATGATGTATATGTATGTGTGCATATTAGTGTATTTGTGTATATCAATGTGTGTATCCATCATGTATATTTCATAACTCTTCTTTATTAGTACTGGAAAATTACCCCAATTGTGACTGGAAAATTTCCCCGATTGTGATAGAAAATTACCCCGATTGTGACTTACCCTCTAATATATGTAAAATCTCAATGAGAAGAGCCCACTTATGATGTAATATACTACCTGAATGTGGCAAATCCACAATTTTCTACCATGTTTACCATTTGAAATTCAAAACAAATTCTACCCATTTTAATGTAATTAAAAATAAAAAAATAAAAATTACTATGGAAATCACATACACAAGTAGTTAATACTACTTCTGTGATCCACCTGTTTATTCACAAGCACACTTGTATAAGTATATATTATGTATTATTATTATGATGAATAAACATATATTATCATTATTATTATTATAATTCAGGAGATGCTAATATCATCAATCGCAATTGATATTGGTATCCTACAAAATATCTGATGATGAATGAAATTCCAACGCTCAAATTTTTTGAAATCCCGGAAAAACTTGCTATTTTTGATCTCACCCTGTTTATCGTCTGTACGTGCAGGAATCATTGTTCTCTATAGTGTATTCAAATCCGCCTTCCCCGATTTGGTTCAATTATTTGAAATTTTGGAAAAGTTATCTTTGGAACCCTATACAATCTAAACTGTTGAATTTAGAGCGGTGGTGCAATGGAGACATTTGATCAGCATCACGAGTTCTGCAATATATGAAAAATTCGAGAAAATTCACCAAAAACCAATTTCTCATTGATGCGGTGCGAGGTCCTTTGTTAGGCCCTTTCCACTATCCACTACATTTTGAACAAGCACCGACTTTGAATTTGTGTTCATGGGACAGAAATACAAAATTACCAACTTGGTGGAGTCATCTCAATAGAAAATTTACCCTACGAAATTGGTACGCACTACAATTGTTCGTGATTAGAATTATTCCGGAACACTTCTCGGAAATTCTATACAAGTACATGGAATAGTTCGTTATGAAATATGTTACATCGATCGATCAACCTCAAAATGTTCTACAACAACCTTGAAGGCGACAAAAGCACAATCACAGAACGGATCAGAGACACAAATTACGAAACACCTTGTGTGGTCTCTAATTACGGTTTAGTGAATTATGACAAGAAATGACGTCGACGCCATCTGAAACTCTAGATAACTCCTTTTATCAAGTGTGCTGGTGTCCCCCAGTTTGTCCCAATATTTTACAGGTAAAAGTGAATAGACCATGGTTTTCAGACATCTTAGTCATAAACACACAACTTTCACATTCAATGTTTTCTTCTATAGGCAATAATAACGATGATAAGGGGTATGCAATTAATAGTGAATAACCTGTTACAAAAATTAAACTGTTAGCTTGTATATCGAAGTTCTTCGCAGCACCACCCCTACATTCACAGCAACTTCAACAGAGCTAATACCCGGATTTGCGCTCCTTGTTTATTTGGGCTGAAATATGAGCCCCATTCCAGAAAACAGCAGTTTTTCAGCAGACTTAGGAGTGCAGCTTGGTCGCAAGCAATTAGTTACATTTTCATGAGCTCGTATGGGTATGAAGCTCGTAAGGGATTTGGGTGTCGTGAATCTCATTAGGATTAGAGGTTGATGAAACGAGACTGAAAATAAGGAAAACAAAATCGTTGGTTCTTCCCTCATCTCAGGAATTGACGTATCTGACGAATTATCGGAATTGATGTGAGCCGATGTTTGTGAGTGGAAAGATTGAATGCTGGATTCACTTCTTAGAAACATTGGTGTGGCATAGTTTGATATCTCCCTTATTCCAGAAAGCTAGAAAATTCCCTTCGGGAAGGCCATGAAGAAACTTAACACACTCATTTTTAAATTATATTCCTGTATATTATTTTACGAAGTAGAAAAACTCGAAGTCGTCTCCACAATTCAATATTGCAATCGATTAGTTGAATGATGGTGAAAAGGTAAAAAAAACATCGATCAGACATGTTTCGAACCTCTATAGGTTCATCATCAGCGGAGTTTAAAATTCTAAAATAAAAGAAGAGCAAAGGAGTGAAATCATAGGTAATGCAGTACAATGTGTTACTTACATGGAGATGAAAGAATTATGGGTTAAAATTATTATTATTTATAGTCAAGAGTTCAAATAGAAACAATTGAAAACATGAAGTTTTGCTTTCAAGGGTTGTATTGATTTGTTGAAAATATAAACAGGATGTTCATAAAATCAGATGTGGAATCATCTGCGACTGAAAGATAAACCTTAGTCACTATCTTCCATCGTCAAGATAACCTCTTGTGGGGTATTCATGTTGAAAGGGATAAAATTCTCAATTGAATATTGATAGAAAGATTTTTCTGTGAATTGAAAAATCCACGATTAAAATGAAGTTATTTTTTGTGAATGTCTAACAGAAAACAACTACTTCCCCGGCTAAAGCCACGCTGGACATTGAACTACATCTGATAGATATTCTGAGAAGGCCCTAACTCAAAAGAAAAAATCTGAAATTGAAAATTTGCATTTTCATTCAGATAGTTATTTGATTTTTCATTCCAGTCTTGATTAGGAACTCATAAAGATGAATGAGGCAAAGAAGAATGTTTTCAAAAGGAGTACCCACCAGAAATCATTCGTAACATTGACGCAGGAGAGACATCGCATTCACTAGGTCTTCAATACATTTTTGTCGACGAAAATCTATTTCACGCTTCCACGATCATCAGGAAGACCGGAAGAAATGGGAAACACATTTTCAAGAAGCAATCTCACTTTGCAAAGATGGAAAAAGTTAGAATCATTTCGTTTGGAGAGACACTTTGAAATTAGTGTTTTCTGACATTAAAACCTGTCATGGGGTATGATAGATTGATTTGTTGAAAATATAAACAGGATGTTCATAAAATCAGATGTGGAATCATCTGCGACTGAAAGATAAACCTTAGTCACTATCTTCCATCGTCAAGATAACCTCTTGTGGGGTATTCATGTTGAAAAAGGAAACATTCTCAATTGAATATTGATAGAAATATTTTTCTGTGAATTGAAAAATCCACGATTAAAATGAAGTTATTTTTTGTGAATGTCTAACAGAAAACAACTACTTCCCCGGCTAAAGCCACGCTGGACATTGAACTACATCTCCATGTGAGTAACACATTGTACAGCATTACCAATGGTTTCACTTCTTTGCTCTTCTTTCATTGTAGAATTTTAAACTCTGCTGATGATGAACTTATAGGGGTTCGAAACATGCCTGATTGATGATTTTTCACCTTTTCACCATCATTTAACTAATCGATTGAAATATTAAATTGTGGAGACGACTTTGGGTTCTTCTACTTCGTAAAATCATACCACTCCACTTCGAGATACAATGGACTTCTACCACAGGCTGTATATTATTGTACCTTCGGATATGCTGAACTATAGCTCAAGACGCAGATATAGCAACTCAATCACCAGAAACATTATTGAATTGTAAGTCTATAAAACTCCTGGGTTCCACGGGATTACAGCAGAAATCAGGGTAGAAATGGCACCGCCGCGACCAAAGTGTTTCGAAAGCGCTGATTTTGGAATCATAAGCTTCCGTTCGACATGCGTTGCAAATTACTATTTGAAAAAAAAAATTGGGCGAAAGCCAATGCCGAACGAACAGGTTGGCTATGGAGGGCACTAGCGCTCCAGTTTTTGGGAAAAAAAATTCCGAAAATTATTATAACTTAACGTTCGGCATTCCGTTAGTATCCCTAATGATTCAAAATAATACGGTCGCCGAACATTTTGGTTGGCTAGGAGCCTAGTGGCACCTGCGCACTTCCGTATTTCCGGTGACATTATATGTGACATCATAGCGTACTGTTCGTCGTCAATTTGATAACAGATATGAAATTAAAGGAAAGCATCAAATATATATATACCGAACGAATTAACCGGACATACTTTTGTTATAACAACAAAACGTAAACATTGTAAAGAAATTATACTGTTTCGTTCGGCGATGGTCTCTCACAAATGTACCCGGGTACCATCTAGGGTTACAATATAATTGTTGCAACTCCAAAGAAGTTGGAATTGAAAGATTACTATACTCTACCATTCGTCAATATATACAAGCGACGAATATAATAAAAAGTTACCTGCTGAATGAATAGGATGGATAAGGCACTGACAACAATTAGACGACTGGGAGTTGAGCAATACAAAATACCATTCAAAATACATTTATTTAATGGAAAAAATATCATACAACCTCATCAAAATAATACCCAAATGGAAACAACTTAAAAAATTACCATTTTAATTACAAACTAAATTTATTTAACTTTCGTCATTGCTTCTATCGGACATTCTACAATCACACTTTTTGTTCAACCGACATGACCTAATCTCAAAACATCAAAACTATCGTTTTCTATCGATAGTTGAAAATAAGGATGTGTAACTACGAGAGGCCCAAGCTCAACTGCCGTTTAACAAGGATATCGCAGTGGCGTATGTATCAGTGGCGTGGCGCACAGTGGCGCTATAAATACGATGATATTTTTTATTATTTCCTTTGGAGCTATTATTTTATCATATGAATTGATAAATTGCGTATTATCGATAAACATCTGTACAATGAAATAGATGCCGACCAGTGAGTTGTAATTATATTATTCAAACATAAGATCCGCAATTTGCAGATGTTTTTATATCCAACATATCTCTTTCATTTGTTCGGCAATAGTTAATCCACAATATTTGTGTAATAAGTTCTATCGAAATTTGAAAAAGTAGGTTATGATGTCACACAAAATGACACAAGAAATACAATTGCAACAAGCCTACTAAGAATAAAAATCTTCGCTACCGTTGCTTGTGTTTCATTTAATTTGGAAACCAGCCTACTCGACACGAATGATTCGACGCAATTGGTGTGCTATGAGCAATGTGTATGATGGTTGCTTATTGGATACCTAGGTAACACGTTTATTCACTTGTGAATGAAATATTTTTAATCACTTCTCGCACTAATTTGAGTTGAGAGGGGGTGTGAAGCCAAGGGGGTACAATTGACTTCAAAAAAAGCCGAGTATGGTTGGTTATAAATAGTTAATACATAATGAAATGTCGGTGGCAAAGGGATATACGTGAATGTTTTCAATGTGCTGAGATCTAGCGGCTACAAAAGCATCATACGGACGGAGAGTTTCAGGGAATTTATCAAAATGATTTAACTTCAAATTGCGATTTCACAAAATGATGGAATTGTCACTTGTACCGCTTTATTCAGCAATTTTGTCACTGCCTGCACATCTCCAACAGTTTTCACGATCTCTATACATACAACTGAATCAGAATCACCAGTATATTGGAATCGATGATGCATGATTAGGAAGCCCTCGCATAATCGTGGTAATTTTAGAGTAATATCAACATTTTTGTCAGTGTGCAACGATCAATTCCTTCTTCAATCACAACGTCTTTGGACTTTAACTATATATATTGATTAAATCCGGTTCTGTTAAGTATCCGGACGACACTGCGTCAAATCGCTCAAAGTAAAAAAGCATATCCAAGGTAATTTTTCAAACTCCTGAAGGTCTTGTACCCAACAATGGTAAGAAAAATACCCCATCTCTCCACCACATTGGAGGCAGCCCCAGCATTCAAGGCTGAAGAATTTTTTCCAACCTCTGAGATCACCGTAAGGCCCACTGGTGATTGCGATCTGGTATCGAAAGAATCGGCGCTTCTAGGGATCGGCCCTCTTGAGGGCCGATCTACTAGAAGTACTGGGGACTTTGCTGGCCTCAATTGGGGAAGATCCAGTGAGAATACCAATTATTAGTTCGTTGACAAAAGCCAAAAACGACGTCGGAACATGCGATAATGTGCCTGCCATAAAAAGGCAAAAACTGAACACTTATTCACCACTGCTAATAAACAGATGTATTGTTAAACCTCAGTACACCCCTCAACTAATGCGAAGAAGCTATATCTAGTACCTCAGCCCTTAAAAATGCTAAATTCATTCCTATTTTCAAGATTCGATGAATTGTCAAATTTGACGGAGGGTGACATAGGTGGCGATAGTTTCTTGAATCCAGGGGCGGACTCAGGGACAGAAATGACTCCACGCACGAAACAAAAACAAACTGTGCCCTCTATCACTGTAAGGGTAAAAGTAAGTGGATCACAGTGAATTCGTTATTCAAATCAAATCAAAGTCGATAAGCCGACTATTCGGATACTTCATGAGGCACTTGTTACACTCTTGATGGAAACAGATCAACATGTTTTGGTCGTGAGTGATCTGAACGCTAAGCACACACAATGGAGTCGTGTTACCAACATGAATGGTAGGTGACTGTGGCAACATTGTAACAGCTATGAATACCAGGTGTTGGCTCCAGGTGAGCCAATGCATATTGGTTACCTCAGACCCATCGTTCTTGACATTGTCCTGGCCAGGAACATCACCTGGAACTGGGACATCCACGTTCTCTCCGAGTTGAGCCTCGATCACAATCCGGTGATTTTATCACTAGGGCGTTCTCCACCGCCCCAAACAGATTATCTGTGTACGAAAGTGAATTGGGAGAGATCCAGTTCACTCCTGGAGACAGCATACTCACCATTGAAAATGGTTTGGGAACGGGCTCCTAAGTTTCACGATGAATTTTCTCGACGTATCAAAGATCTCATTCGTAAACGGAATCGTGCAAAGAGGGCTTGTCAAAGTAGTCTGTTCTCTGCCAATAGAATCCGAGCTAACGAACTGAATAGAGAAAACATATCAGAATTTAGGAATGAAAGATTCAGCACTCCACTTCGAAATTCAGAAAACAATGATCAACTTTGAAAACTTCATCGAAATTTAAAATAAAAAATCAAATATACGCGTCGAATAGAGAACCTCCTCCTTTTTGGTTTCGTCGGTCAAAAAGTCTGATTTCTTCCCCACTCATGGTGAGATCGGTATGTGCTATGACCCTGAATCCACAGCTCAAGCCTTTGCAGACCCGATGGAAGGGTAATTCAGAATGAGAATTCAGATGATGATCTGGATCGAGAGCTTTTGCTGGAAGATCGGGTTTGTCGTACTCTAAGAGAACCCAATCATGATGTCATCCGTCCGGCTTCGATGAGTGAACTTAAGGCACATATTGAAGGATCAAATACTTGAGTAATCTTCGGATAACCAGGTGCGGTCACTTTTGAATATAATCAACTTTTCTCTACGCCTTGAAAGATTTCCTCAGAGGTGGAAGCATGCCATCGTGGTTATGATTCCAAAGGAGGGGCAGAACTCGACCTTCCCGCAAAATTATCGACCAATTAGTCTGCTTTGAAGTTCAGCTGAGTAAGCTGGAAGAGTCGTTCTTGGAAGGTTCGACGAAGAAGTGAAGGACATAAATTTTTGGATTCAACGTAAGAGGAATATCCCGGAGAGAGGAGTGTCTGTTTCTGAAAGAGAGATCACCGGGAGACCACACGTCAAAATTATCAAGGAAAAAATTGGAAAGATGATTTATATTATATCCACTCATCGACAGGAAGATTGAACTGTCCCTGAAGAACAAAGTTCTGATTTATAAGTTGATATTCAGGCCTGTCATTTTGTACGCCCCAGCCGCCTGGGGCCAAACCTGCAGGACTAGCAATCACGTCCTGAAACAAATGAAAGTCCTGCGGATGATAACGAATGCTCCGTGGTATGTACGGAATGATCGGATCCTTGAAGTCTTGAACCTGTCTTCTATAAGGAGTATTACAGAGACCACAATCGGAAAGTATTTGATTGCGCAATAACCCACGAGAACCTTTTCGCAAAGGAAGCCACTGATTATAACATAGACGACTCCTTGGATTTTGAATGTTCCAAGCACTATCTGGAGTGATGGGCTACTTACCAATCCATACTGGGTACTGAAAGTAGCACCCTCTATAGAAATTAAGATTTTTCCAAATTCAGATTCAAAATTCTCTTCTCGGTCATTTTTGAGAACCATCATCATGGAAAGAGCTAGAGACCGGTCTCTCGTCCGTATACACTCAAAATCCAAGATTCGCGAATGGCTGTTGTCCACTTATTTGATATCCAAAGAGTAAGAGCCTTCGGGTTACACTTGACTTTAGTAACAGTGATAGGAGCCAATAACACATATGTTGGGGACATATGAACAAAAATACTTTTTTATTGTAACTGTATTGTCAATTCAATATGATATATTCATTCACAATAGTGAGTTGATCTTTTTTGCTAAATCTACATTTTCCAGCACGGTGAGGTGATTTCCTTCGAAGGTCGATACTTCTACAGGTTTTCCACATATTTTTGAGAGCCCCCCATCAAGCTCAACTCCATTCATCAATCCTGCACTAGCTTTGAGTAATACCACTTCAGATTTCGAAATGGGAGAGGGGTTATGCTTTTTGATCGCCTTCATTCTCTTAATGAGGCCTATGTAGGTTTTTTTCAGGAAATCTCTGGAATATGGGACTGCGTCTTTTACGATATCCAAAACATGTTCGATTCTTCCGTCAAGAGGAGTGTTCTCCATCAGGTCGGACTGGAAAAAAATATATAAGATGAGTTTATATATCGATTGTCGTTTTCCTGGGTTATTCCACGACATTACTGTCGTGATTGAAATGTTGGGAATTGTGAGATATAAACATAATGAAATAAATCAATCGGTTAGTAAAACTTCAGTTCAAAATGTCTTCATGTGACTTCTCATATATCATCTGTTTCAGACTAGATTTTTTTTCTGGAACTATTGCTTTAATAGAATTATCCGTAATCAAATATGAATGAGCAGGGCAACTATATTCAGACTGTTGAACGATTGGTAAGAATACAGCAAGGCTAATACGCGAATTTTCTATTAATATACCTAGTGATAATATACCACCACATGAAAATGTTTACTAATCCCCACTGATGAATATAAAATAATTAATATAATCAGTACACTCAACAAAAATGTCCTGATGCTGGAGGTTGAATCAAACGAAAATTTGGCAGAACCATCAACCGTAAATCTTTCATAACATAATTGTTTTCCCACGAATAGAAACATGCATCATCAAGAGCAGTATATGAAAGTGGGGATACTGAAAATCAAATGAAATTATAGGACAATAACTTCACTGAGTATATTTTACAAAACAAAAAATTATTATAGAAAACTGTTGATTTCATCAATAAAAAAATATGGATTCGATTTAAATCAATTCGGTTTCCAAGGAAACACAAGCAGCAGTACTACAAGTAATCAATTCTATACAAGATTTAATTCTTGATTTGATGGGCATAAGAGGTATTGCAAACAATCTCCATCTTACCTAGATTATTCTTCAGCATTTCTAGAAACCAATGGAAACTTTCAATACAAATTATTCATGTACGTTTTGGCCAATCAAAACATAATTTTATCGTATGAATAATCTACCTAGAAAATTTGCGTCGGGTATAATTTGAGGTATTTTGCTTTTATTGTCTGACAACGTATGTATCTAATTTGACGTCTGGAAAAGTGAGAATTGAATCAAAACTGGTTCATTACATTGTATCATTGTGCGAGGAAATGTCTTTATGATTGTTATATTGTAACGTAAATAAACTTAACTTGGTTCTACTAATTTATTTCACACTTAATCTACAACTTAATTTATATTACTACTTCACTGTATAGCTCGATCGTATGGGCTCGTTCAGATTGTCCTGACTCCACTTGAGGGTCGCCTATTTACCTCCGATACAGCATTCTCGATGTTTCGAATTCTGGCATGTTCCAATTGTTTCCAATATTGACCGTTGTTTTCGGTGGCAGAGCGACTGGATGGTTCTCGAATATCTCCGGGGATGATCTCATCGCTGTCGACGGCAACGCGCGAGGCGACAGGTCCGGCCTAGGTTCGTTACATTGCCCCCTTCTTGAAGACGTTTCGTCCCGAAATTTCATCCTTGGAGTGTGACGATATCTGCATGACTCCCCATATCTGCACCGTGAAGTTCGATGGAAGTAACACTCCACGGTCTTCATGATCGGTCGTGGAAGAGGGTTACAGCAAACCAAAATCTTGACGCCGCTGGATCTGAATATCGCCTCCAGCATACTTCTTAGGACTCTCCAGTCCAACTCATCAATACCACAGGACAATTTTGGAATTGCTAGATCCACCAGATTCTGGTCCACCATAGTATTTCTTAGTTTGGTGAGACTCTTCCAGATATCTTCATAGGCCGGTTTATCTTGGGAATGCCTCTTGGTAACTAGTTAGTAGATGTTCTCTCTGGCCTTTCTTCAACTGTCGTACACCACCAACTTCTGGATTCTGCTCCGCAGTGTTTGGAGTTGACCAAATTTCTTGGAGAACACTACGGCGATGCCCTGGACATTCGAAGATCTTCTGCCACACAGTGCGCTAGTGCGTAGTCAGCAGGCACCTCGAAAGGTCTCGTGACTCCTCTCTAGTAACCCCATGTGGAACTTTCTGCCCGTTTGAATACAAGGACATAAACTTCTCGAACGTCATATCATCCTCCGGTGGCTTGAGGGTGCGAACTTGGTCATGGTTTCCAGCGTAAGGGCCAACCTGTTGAAATGGACGACCCTTGGTTTCCCTCGGGTGGCTTATGGATTCGGTACACAAGGTCGTTTATCCTTTTCACGATTTTATACGGGCCTTCCCACGAGTTCCCAACTTTGGTGATAGTCCACGACGACGTTTGGGGTTGTACAGCCAAACCAGGTCATCAACCTTAAATCCTCCTGCGTCGGCCTTGATGTCATAGGTCTTCTTCATTTTATCGCTGGCACTCTGGATGTTCAACGGACTCGTTCGTGGATGTCGTCCATTCTCTGCCGAAGTTTGCTGACGTAGTCCTCTCCCGCAGTGTCTTGTCCTGGCGGTATCCCAAACTTCAGGTCACAAGGCAGTCGCAGTTCTCGGCCCATTATAATACTAGCAGGAGTTTGACCGGTTGACTCGTGTACTGCGGATCGATAGGCCATCAGGAACAAATGGAGATACTGGTCCCAGTCTCTTTGATGGTCAGAGACAACCTTGGACAAGTGGCGGTTGATCGTCCTGTTCATCCGTTCCACCATTCCATCGGACTGCGGATGTAGGGCCGTGGTTCTTGTCTTGCGGATGTTCAGCAGTAGACATATTTCTTGGAAAAGGTTGGATTCGAAATTTCTGCCTTGATCCGAGTGCAGCTCCATTGGAATACCGAATCGACATATCCACTCTTCACCCAAGACGTCGGCGACGGTGATGGCTTCCTGGTTGGGCAGGGCATAGGCTTCCGCCCACTTACTGAAGTAGTCCATTGCCACAAGGGATGTATTTATTCCCGTGGTCGGATACGGGAAACGGGCCGGCGATGTCAATGGCGATTCTCTCGAACGGGCTGCCTACGTTGTACTGACGCATCGGGGCCTTGGGTCGTATTCGAGGTCCATTGCTAGCAGCGCATACAGCGCACTTCCTGCACCAGTCCTGGACGTCAGCTTGACAATTGGCCCAGTAAAACCGTTGCCTCACTTTCTGCAGGGTCTTCGTCACTCCCAGATGTCCTCCGGCGACTCCATCATGGATTTCCGCAGCACTTCCTCTCTTCTGTTCCTGGGAACAATTATTTGGCGTCTGTCTTCCCCACCAATATCGGCCTCCAACACACGTTTCAGGATCCCATTGTCCAGAATAAGAGAGTTCCATTGTGCCCAATAGGACTTAACAGCCGGCGAGTAACCTGCGACTTCCTGCCATGATGGTCTTCGTTGCCCTTCTTCCAGCTGACGACTAAGCCAAGGTCGGGTCTCTCTCTTGGTCTTTCTGGATCTTGCTGTCATTCCAGTTGTCATCCATTGCCGCGGTTCTACAAAGTGTTGCTTCTTTCTCTTCTGCTCGTCGGCAATGTGAGCAATCATCTGGACATGGTCTTCGCGACAAGGCATCTGCATTCTTATGGCTAGTTCCGGCTCGATGTTCGATCTCGAAATCGAATTCTTGGAGTCTCTCGATCCAACGTGCTACTTGACCCTCAGGATTTTTGAACTGTAAGAGCCATTTGAGAGCTGCATGGTCAGTTCTCAACAGGAATCTCCTTCCATACACGTACTTGTAGAAGTGTTCCACTCCCTTTACAACAGCTAACAGCTCTCGCCTGGTGACACAGTAATTGCGCTCTGGTTTGCTAAGCGTCTTGCTGAAATAACCAATGACCTTCTCTTGTCCCTCCTGGATCTGAGATAGGACAGCTCCAAGTCCCACGTTGCTGGCGTCCGTATCCAAAATGAATTTCCCTTTGGGTAGGGGATAGCTCAGTATAGGTGCGTTGATCAAAGCTCCTTTCAGCTTCCTGAATGAATCTTGACATTCTTCGGACCACTGGAACTTTGTTTGGCCTTCCGTGAGCCTGGTCAGTGGTTTAGCGATGTTGGCGAATCCCAGCACATATCGGCTATAGTATGTGCATAAACCAAGGAAACTTCGAAGTTGGTGGATGTCTTTTGGGATGGGCCAATCCTTAACAGCTTTGATCTTCTGGTCATCCACTGCTACTCCTTCTCCAGAGACAACGTGGCCGAGGTATCGTACTTCTTTTTGGAACAGATGGCATTTCTTAGGGCTCAGCTTCAATCCGGAGTTCCTCAGTCGCAGGAATACTTCCTCCAAGTTTTCACGTGGTCCTCAAACGATCTGCCGACCACAATTATGTCGTCGAGATACACTAGTCACGTGTTCCATGAGAGTCCTTTCAGCACTGTCTCCCTCAATCTTTCGAATGTGGCGGGAGCATTACAGAGCCCGAATGGCATAACGGTGAACTGCCACAATCCTGAGCCGATGGTAAAGACAGTCTTTTCTCGATCTTCCTGAGCGAGTTCTACTTGCCAGTATCCACTCTTCAGATCAAGGGTCGAGAAAATCGTGGAACTCAGCCAACGTGTCTAGGGTGTCATCTATTCTCGGGAGAGGGTAACTGTCGTTCTTCGTGACATTATTCAGTTGGCGATAGTCTATACAAAAGCGTGTCGATCCATCCTTTATCTTCACCAGTACGACTGGAGCAGACCAGGGCCTGTCAGATGGTTCGATAACTCCTTCTTTTCCCCTATCGCTGACTATTTTGTCAGCCTCTTCCTTCTTGGCAAGAGGAAGTCTTCTTGCTAATTGCCGGATCGGTCGGGCACCCCCAGTATCAATCTTGTGCTGGACCACATTAGTTCGACCCCCTTTTCCTTGTCCGGTATCGAAGATGTCTTGGTACTTTTTGACTAAATCTCTCAGTTTGGGCTGTTGAGCTGGTTTTATGTCTTTGGAAGAGATGGCAACTAATTTTTCTAGTTCTGTGGGCAAGTTGTTGGGTTGGCTAATCGTACCTCGTACGCCCCGGATCACAGATGAAACTGACGAGCAGTGCCCTAAAATTGTTCCTTTCTTTAAGGTCACTGGAAAGTAATTGACATTCATGACCCTTACCGGTACACATTTTTCAGCACGTAACAGGGTTTTCCCTAGGGCAATCCCTCGTCCAATTTTCTCATCATGAAGTTTGGGCTCGAACATCATCACGTCTCCACTGCTCGCACTCCCGTCCAGGCGAGACTCCAGGAAGGTTTCAGCCCTCTCAGGTACGCTTATATCTTCAGCCAACAGCACACGGATCAACTCTTCACTTCTCCCATGAAGTACCAGCTCTTCTCCGTTGACACGTAGGACGCCGTCTTTGAAATCCAATTCAAACCCTCTGGAATTCATGATGTCCATTCCGATGATTGCATCGTCTTCGATGTCCGCTACAAGTGCCTGATGTTTCACTTTAGTGCTGCCCAAAATTATTTCAATCGGTAGCTCGCCATATACAGTAGCTGGCTCCCCTGTTGCTGTGCGTAGCTTCCAAGTTGTCGTTCAATTCGTTCCGGTGTTCTGGCAAAGGAAGGTCCGAGAATTGTCCTAGTCGCACCTGTATCTAGCAGCATGGTGCGAGGCTCGTTATTGATGAGACCGTCTACGAAAACACCTCTATTCTGTCGTTGCAGGATAGCGACATATGCGTTGTTAACCAGGGCTTGCTGGACACAGGCCGACGATTGCCCCTTCTCGTCGACCTTCTTTAGTTTTCCTGCATCGGAGTCGTGTTTTCGAATGTTGGACATTTGCTACGCACATGTCCAATTTTGCCACAATTCCAGCATCTTATCTGTCTTTTCTCAGGGAACACTTCCTTAATCACTTTCCTTATGGCAGCTTCCAAATTAGCAGGCTCCTGTGAGTCTTCCTCAATCATTCGGACTTTACTCTGGCTTTTGCAAGATTGTTTCGCTGCCTCGAATTCCAAAGCGCGTGCCAGTGCGTCTACGAGATGTGTTGGACGGGCTAGTGTCAATGCTTGTCTGGTTTCTTGGTCACGGAGTCCATCCAGGAATGCTTGAACCGCTAGTCGCTCCATTACATTTTCTGGTGTGGCTGGATATGCGAGACGAACCAAGCGTGCAATGTCAGTTTCGAATTCTTGTAAGGATTCGCCCGATTTTTGGCAGCGATTTTTCAGCTGGGAGTGGTATACGTGTTCCAAATGGGCGTGGCCATATCGTAATTCTAGATGTTCAATCAGCTGATCATAGTCCTCCTGTTCTTGGGCGGTGAGAGTTTGTAGAATATTTGTCGCTTCTCCACGTAATGCAAGTGTCAGTGCTACAGCTCTTTCCCCTGCATTCCATCCGTTTGCTTTGGCCGCTGCTTCAAACTGCCGGCGGTAATTTGCCCATGGAGTTTTTCCGTCGAACTGAGGCGGCTTCATGGAAAGCTTCCTATTTCTGAAATGACCTTGACATCTTTTATACCCTCTTGAACTTTATCCACGTTCAAACTCAAGTCCAGCATTGCATTTTCGTTAACCATCTCTGTGGAGGACGCACTATTAATTTGTTTTCCAGCTTACTGATCGTTTCCTTTATTTTGTCCATTTCTGCCTCGATTCCGTCTTTGATTCCATCTCTGATTATTTCCTTCGTCTTGTCCATCTCTGCCTCGACCCTTTCTGTTGATTTTATCTACCTCCGTGTTCATTTGCTCCCTAATTTTATCTAGTCTCTGTCTCAACTGTTCCCATTCTTTCTTCTAGGAAATTAGCCACACCACACAATTTGTTGATAGGCCTTCTGTGTTTTCCAGGAACTTCTCTTCCAGGCTTCTTGAATTTTCTAGAAGCTTCTCTTCCAGATTTCTAGAATTTTCTTGAAGCTTCTCTTCCAGATTTCTAGCATTTTCTTCCAGGCTTCTTGAATTTTCTAGAAGCTTCTCTTCCAGATTTCTAGAATTTTCTTGAAGCTTCTCTTCCAGATTTCTAGAAAGCTTCTCTTCCAGATTTATAGAATTTTCCTGAAGTTTCTCTTCCAGATTTCTAGAATTTTGTTGCAGTTCTTCTTTCACGGATTTAGTAGTTTCTTCGAGTTTATTCATTACCAAACTTAAATCACCTCCGGAACTTCGAATAAAAATGTTTCGGGTCCTCACCTTCTTGTATAAGTCCTTCTGCAAGTCTTTCCTGGAGTATGCTTTTACCTGTTGTTTCCAGTTCCCTTTCCTCCAATTGCTGTTTCAATTCCGCTACCTTCAAATCCGCAAGGCGCACTTTTCTTGAACACATTTTGTCTTTGACGAGGTATCAGTCTGTTTTACACGAAAAGTTATCAGTTTGTTAAAAATTCACTTCGCGAATTATTTTCCACGGGCCACCAGTCTATTGTCTGTTTCACGCGAAGAGTGTATCAGTTTATATTCCCACGCACAATTGTCCACTTCGCGAAAACCGGGCCACTGTCTATTTTCTGTTTCACGCGAACAGCGTATCAGTTTATATTCCCACGCACAATTGTCCACTTCGCGAAAACCGGGCCACTGTCTATTTTGGGCGTACAGAAAGGTCTATCAATTTATTTTTCTGACTATCCACTCCACGATCACTTGTTTATTTTCAAAATCTCACTTCCGACACCAGTTGTAACGTAAATAAACTTAACTTGGTTCTACTAATTTATTTCACACTTAATCTACAACTTAATTTATATTACTACTTCACTGTATAGCTCGATCGTATGGGCTCGTTCAGATTGTCCTGACTCCACTTGAGGGTCGCCTATTTATCTCCGATACAGCATTCTCGATGTTTCGAATTCTGGCATGTTCCAATTGTTTCCAATATTGACCGTTGTTTTCGGTGGCAGAGCGACTGGATGGTTCTCGAATATCTCCGGGGATGATCTCATCGCTGTCGACGGCAACGCGCGAGGCGACAGGTCCGGCCTAGGTTCGTTACAATATCAAAAAAAAACTATAGAAGATAAAGTAGAAAATAATTTCGCAGATTTCTTTCTCGAACTTTTTGCCATTTGGCAATAGCTACTCGAGCTCGTTGATCACTCGTGTCTATTGCCTGTTTTCGAAAATCTGTCGAGTTATTTTCACTTTATTCTCAGTCTCTTGTTATATTACAACTGGAAATAGAACCATCAGGTCAAAGATAAATACATTTCAATCCAAAATATTATATATAAACAGAGGTGTTCCCCAAGGATCTGTCAAGGTTCAATTCTATATTTTGATATATTCAAAATATTTCCGAAATCAATTTAACAAGTGGATGTACCATATATGCAGACGATACAATTCCTCCATGTGCAAATGAATACCATACATTCCTGGAATATATGATGAATGAAGACCACATTAGGAGAGGATTTCTGTTAATTCCAATAAAACTCAATATATGATCCTCCATCAACGAAATAAACAAAATAATAATCCAGTTATCCGAATGGAAAATACTTGTTTGGAACAAACTCCACAAATTGAATTCCTTGGTATATGGATTGATGAGCAATTGAAATGAAACAAACATATCGATGTTGTGCGAAAAAATATCTCTCATTATTGGTGCTTTGAGATGATTTCCGAACTGTCATATAGATATATAGCAAATTCCATCCTTAATTTCCATATCTTCAATCGAATAAACTATTCATTAAATATTTGGGGATCTTGTATCATTTATTGGAAACTTTGTGATCAATATTTTCATAGGTTGCAAAATGTTTGGAATTTTCAGCGCAAAATAGCAATAAATTTTGCAATAATAAATTTTTCAACATGTCATGATCAAAATGGTTGGTAAAACGGGATTATTGATTTTTATAACAAAATTAAATCACAAAACATGTTTCAGAATTTTGTCTATTTCTGCTGGTTTATTACTGGTGATTTTGAAATAATCTTGCATATATTTGAAACTTGTGAAAAGCAAATGCACTCAGAAAATGAAATACTTACGGCAATTCTGTTGAGAATGTCACTGCTTGCGTATTTATCAGTTATCTCACGTATAATAGTTAATTCGAAGATTTCTTCGGAGTCACCTGGGAGTCTCTTTATCGCGTCTATCAACCTGTTTGGAGCTCCATCAATCGCTATGAGTGTTCCCTTATATCCCTTGGATTCTAGAATGGCCACTACTTCCACGCCAATGTTCACTCCATAGGAATGAGCAACGATACAAAAAGATTTCTCCTTTGATAAGTTCTGCTCCATATGCTGAAAATTGAAAATAAATTATAACTATGAAATTTCGAAAGGCATAGAGGTCGAGTTGCACATCGTTGAAAAGGTAATTCAATCAATCAATCAATCAATCAATCAATTCATTCATCATAAAATATACATATAAATTCAATCATAAGGATCAAAGACAGATGCATGTTCATGACAAGTCACAAATAAACATCAAAACAAAATAAATTGAACATAAAACAAAATAAAATAAAATACTACCATTAGATTAAAATATATGATAAAAATTAGAAATTCCTCTTTGCAGGAACATACTTTTCGGACAATATATCATGAAAAGGTAGAAGACGTGAATGCACAAGAGACAACAAGAGAGACAATCGTATATATAAGTATGCTATATTGAATACAAATCAAATCAATTGCATATATCGCGAACATAACACAAATTATACTAAGTACTCATCTATAGTGTAGCAAGCCTTCTGAACTAGCTGCTGTTTCAGTCTTGTTTTGAAAATATTTGAATTGAGGGAGCTTTTAATATGCTCATCAAGAGAGTTGTATAATTTACAGCCAGTAAAAAAAAACTTTTTTGGTACCTTTTCTGTTCTTTACTATGGTTGTTCACGGAATCACAATTACGAGTGCGGTTTTTTATTCCAGTTCTTTTTTTTAATAATAATATCGTTTATCATGCATAAAAGTACATTTTATACATAAAAGGAAAAGGGTTAGCCAAAGATGTGTAAGAGAATAATGGTAAAATAAAAAAGAAGACTACTATTTACTACCAAAACAATGTTAGAGAAAAAAGGAAGAAATCAATAATGGAAAAAGAAAGAAAAAACAAAAAAAAAACAAAAAAAAATTTTACAATCATAAAGGTGCTAATAGCTATTAATATTTTTGAAATTCCATTGGTCAACATAACGAATACATTTCAATATTATACATTGTATCTTATACTAGCACTGAGCAGTAAGCAGCTGTGATTTCATTCATTTCTTGAATTGATGAATATAATGATGTAAAATGGGTAAAATTTCATTCAGAGAACTAGGGGCAATATTTGAAAAACATCCTTCATATTTGAAAGAACGGTGCCTAGGTATGTTGAATGAGTTAATTTTCGAATTGACCGAATGTATGTCAGAATGCCTGCTCAATAGACTTTATAAATAACTAGGAGTTTTAGTTTGGATCAACATAAACATAAAAATTGTTATCAAATATTGGACTCTGTACATCACATTCAACTCCTCCGTTTTTTACAGAAATGGCGTGACATGTTCACCATATGGAATGCAGCATACGAATCGCATGCAAGCATTTTGTATGAGTTGTAACTTCCATTTTTTATATTGCGGCAAAAAATTGTAATACACCGAACAACAATACTCGATATGGGGGTAAATAAGAGTTTCAACTGGCCTGAGTTTCATTTCTTCAGATAACTGATACTTGATACATATAGCGATTTGAGTTTGAAGAATGATACTTTGAAAATGTTTTCCATATGTTCATCGAAAGACAAAGAGCTATCTATGGTTAGGCCAAGATTTTTAGAACTATCTACCCAGTCACTGTCTGCGTTATCGAGAGTGAGCCTAAAGTTTCTTTGGGTTTCAACTTTTTGTCCTGAGATCCTATGCATAGAACCAAGGTTTTATTTGGATAATTTTCAGTCCATGATGCTCCGAGTAAAGGAATATTTTATGCAAATCTGAGTTTGAATTAGCTACGCAACTTCCTGTATCACTGTTATGGGAAGACAAATATAACTGTATATCATCTGCGTATAGATGTACCTGACAATGTGATGGGGAAGTGGGGTAATCAAAAATGAACATTGAAAATATCAAGGGCCCCAAAATGCTTTCCTGTGGTACACATGAAGAAGTTTCTTTTAGAGTTGACCATGAGAAATCATCCAGTTCGACCCTCTGTGATCGGCCTGTGAGATAGCTGGTCATCCAATTGACAGGAATGTCGTCGAATCCTATGAACTTGAGTTTGCCAACGAGCAAATCGAAATTAACTAAATCGAAAGCTTTGCTTTGATCAGGCAGTACTAAAATGGTGACTTCTGACTCATCTTTGGCTCTCGCAAAATCATTGATCACTTTCAAGAGGGCAGTCTGTGTTCCGTGTTTTTTGCGGAACCCAGACTGCTCGTTCGGAAGTATTCGATTTTCTTCCAGAAAAGCTCTTACTTGACGAAAAACATTTTTCTCGAATATTTAAGAGAATGAGGGCAGAATGCTAATAGGGCGCAGGTCACTGAAAGAGGTAGGTGCCTTCTTTTTCGGGATTGGAATTATATTAGTAACCTTCCAGACATCTGGAAAAATACCCTGTCTGGAGGACTCGTTGAAAATATGTTCAACTTCATCAGTACAGTGTGGTATGACTAGGGAAATCATCTGGATATTTATATTGTCAATTCCTGAAGCATTGGATTCATTTCTTTGATAACAGTCAAAATATCAGCATTACATATATCGGTAAGGGAAAAGTTCGAAGGAGCATTCAATTCATTACTATTATAGAATGAAAGAGTGTCATTATTCACTATTGAATGTCCAGCCACATTTAAAAAATAGTCACTGATTTCTTCAGGTCTACGTAGTTCAATTGGCAGACTATTACTTTGTGAGGATGATTTTGTAGTAACACCCCAATCTGCAAGGTTCCTCCATGTCATTTTTGAGTTGTTTTCATTTTTGTTCAGAACAAATTGTATGTATGCTGTTTTTTCACGTTTTACTGCATCACTGACGTAGTTGCGTGGAGTTACATAGTACTGTCTAGTTGCTGCTGTTTTTTCTTTAAGATATTTGGCATGAGCTCTATCACGGGTTTTCATAATCAGTTTGATATTATAAGTTATATAAGGGAGTGCTTTATGTTTCCTGTTAACAGTGCAAATAGGAGCATGTTTAACAGTTCAGTATCCCTCCTACCATCACTTCGCCCTACAAAAAATTTATGGCGGGCATATCTGTAGCCTCGTCGAAATTGATAACACAAGGTCACGTTTTCAATGTGCGTAAACTTATGATACGTTTTTGTAGTGACACGGGATCTTGGTCTACGATAAAACTCTTTGGAATAGAAGACATCGTGATTGCTCGATAGATGGCGCGAAAGGTACATCAACTGGGCGTTGATCGAATATCAGTCAATCAGTGAGTGAAAACGTATAATTGTATGGGTACATATCACCCCAAACACTAGGTAGCTGCTGTGATCCATTGAGGAGATTCCTCGACTGTCTTCCGTCTCCATTATGTTGTAGTATCATCAGAACTACATATGTGTGGTAAGTCTCAACAGAATCGGTTCGCAGGTCTAAAATCAATAAATCATCTCCTATTTTTTCACCCTTAGAGGTGTAATTTTTTTTTCCAAATTCAAATGAAACCAACTTCCAAACATACCCTTTTCAATAAGGTAATCATCTGAATCGGATAACCCAGTTTATGCGTAGTAGAATCGGTTGAGGAGTAAACATCCAGTCGGTGAACCAACAATCATCCCCCATTTTCCTACCCTTAGAAGTTTTTTCCTTCAAATCCAAATGGGAGCAACTTCGTATACCCTATCCATTAAAAAATGATAATCAAAATTGGACAACTCTGTGAATAGTTATACGTTGTCATACATAAAAAAATTCCGCCTCGACTAGAGATCCACCTTCTTTTTTTTTTCGTTGGTTAAAAAGGGTTAACTTACAGATATGTACGATTGAGCCATTTCAACTATGTCTTCTGATGGATTGTTGTAATCATACTGGAGACCAAAGACACGTGCATTCAACATATGTGCTAGAGGTTGCATATATTTTGAGGACCCCTCAATACCCGCTATGAAATAGACAATGGGCACTTGATCTCCGGTGACGATTCCTCCCATCTCGACTATGGAGTCTTGATCACCTTGTTCGTTCGATAGAAGAATAGACATTAAGTCTTTCAGATGAATATCCACTTCAGTGACTCTTTTTTCTGTTATTTGGGAGTTTCCTTTACACTCGAACTCTAGAAGTCTGGAACAGAGTTAATGTATCACATTCCAATTCAACTTTGGTAAGGAAGAGGTTCATAGAATAGAAATAAAAATGAAACAAAAGTAGATTTTAGAATTATCCACTGATTCTGAAATATCCTTAATCAAGCAAACGAATTGAGTGTCAGTGGCAATGAAACAATTTATTTGAAGACAAAAATAAATAATTTTATGTTGAAAATTGTGGTGGAGTGATCTGAAAATATGCCTGAAAAACTTGGTTTATAACACCAGTCTACTTCCAGAAAATTCTCTGAAGTATTTGAAATTGAGACAAAATAAACATAACAGTATTCTCATTGAGAGATGTGGGTGACCTGAATGATGATGCAAGTGAGTTTACATTTTTGGGTGTTCATCTCGATACGGGACTCCAATGGAACACGCATATAAACAGTGTTTCAAATAAACTAAGTAAAAGCCTTTTCATCCTTCGAAATTAGTCAAACTGTGTTTCCAGAGGGATACTGAGGACTGCCTATCACTCTACTTTCCGTTCTCATCTTTCTTATGGTCTCATTGCCTGGGGTCACTCGACAGGGAGGGAACGGGTGTTTGGGTCACAACGTAAAGCGCTGAGGATATTGTCTCAACTTGGTTTCAGGGATGATTGTCGACAGGCATATATATCTCCCAATATATTAACAGTTCCCTCACATTATATCTTAGAAAACCTCAAATATATAAAGCAAAATGAAGCTTTCTATAGGTATCATCAAGACACTCACTCTCATGACACAAGACACAAACAGAACCTGATTCCAGCATATTGGAGGCTAAAGAAGTGTCAGGATGGGCCCGGGTACTGGGCAATCAAAATGTTTAATGTATACTATCAACCAGTATGTGCAAAAACTTAAAAAAATACTATTAGAGAATGCTTTCTATTCAGTAAACGAATTTCTCTCCAATCGTTTCATGTAGTACTGTGGGTAAAATTGTACATTCACTATCGTAGTTTAAGATAATTTTATTAGGTTTCGTATTGTAATATATTTTAATGGTGTTTTATGCATGTATATTTATTTCAACTGCTCTAAATTTGAATTTCGTTTATTTATTGCTGACCTGACGTGTGTAAGACCATGAAATTGTGATTAACATGAATAAATTGAGTATTGAGTATTGTAAGAAAAAGGATCATCCAGATAAACAGTCAATATTGATTCCTAAAATCATTTGAATAAACTTGTCAAAAAAATTTCGAGAATCTGAGGGAAATATAACAACCAAAAATTCACAATATTACTCCAAAATCAACGTGGAATTTTAGTCTACTCGACAAGTTGAAAATGGTCTGAAATAGAGATACTGCTTTTAAAATTATGTGTAATAGCTCATTGGATCCGGAATAACGCCTAGAAAAATGTGCCGAAAGCGTGTATTAGCACATAAAAAATTGCAAAAGTTATAAACAATTGAAGATGAAAAAAAAATGGCATTTCGTTTTTTGCCAATATTTCATAAAGTATTAATATTTAAGAAATTTCAATAAAAGATTCTGAAAGAGGAGGAAATTTCCAATTTATAATTTTACTTTAACGCTGAAAATGGGTCTCCGCGCGACATTTTTATGTTGCGCGCGCGGCGTCAAAAGCGAGTACGACACATTAATTCATTTTTTTAAGGTATTAAATATTTTTTTTTTATTTGAAAAAAGTATGGTGTATTCAAAACACTATAATAATTCATTTTTTTTTTTAAAAAAAATTTTTAATTATTTAATTTAAATAAAAAAAATATTTAAATAATTGTCGTAAAAAATTTTTTACGTAGAGCCTTCCTTATAAACATACTTGTTTATAATAATTTTCGTACTTGAACAAAAAAAAGAAAAAATCCAAGTAATGTTGTTAAATAAAATTGTTTTTTCTTAATATCAGATTATCGTTTTTAATCAATAAAATATAAATTGATTTGCAAAAAAAAAATTCCCGCTATTGTTGATAATTTTTTTATAAACAAATTGATTATTTCAATATTTTTGAAAATTTTTTTCCACAACTTCATTATATTACAAATATCATGATTTTTGAAAAAAAAAATCCTTAATAACAATTTTTAATTGTTTATAATCGTTTTTTTATATTTCTATTGTTTGAATAATTAGTTAAGGAATTATTTCTTCTCTAAAAATCATAATTGACAGTCCTCTATAAAGAAACAAAAATTATATTTTTTTATCAACAATTCCATTTTTTTTTTTTAAAAAAATTTAAAAAATAAAAAATATAAAAAAAATTAATTTTTTATTTATTTGGGAATTGGAATAGAAAAATTGGAAATTTTTTATTCTATACTTTGTTATATATGGTTGTTCTTGTGAATCCAAGAAATTTCAGAAAAAAAATCTAACAAAGTTGAAAATTTGTTTATAACAAATTGGTAAGTTAATAAACAATGGAATTGTGATGAAAATTTTTTTTTGTTTCTTCATAGAGGACTGTCAATTATGATTTTTAAAAAAAATCTTAACAATCTTTAAACAATAAAATATAAAAAACGATTATAAACAATTAAAAATTGCTATTGAGGATTTTTTTTTTCAAAAATCATAATATTTGTAATATAATGAAGTTGTAAGAAAAATGTTTTTAAAAATATTGAATAATCAATTTGTTTATAAAAAGTTTATCAACAAATAGCGGGTTTTTTTAAAAAAAAATAATTTGATATTGAAAAAACAAATTTTTTAACAACATTACTTGGATTTTTTTGTTTTTGTTCAAGTAAAATATTATTATAAAAAAGTATTTTTTCAATTTTATGGCGGATTTTGTTAGTATTTATAAAAAACTCTACGAAGCGAAAAATTTTTTCGAAAATTATTTAAAAATTTTTTTTCATTTACAATTAAGACAGAAGTTCGAGAAAATTTTGTTAGTTAACAATGTTTAACTTGTTGAAAAATTGATTCTGAGTAAAATTTCAACGGAAATAAATTATTTAATGTGTTCGAATACACCATAATTTTTTCAAATAAAAAAAAAATATTTAATACCTTAAATAATTAATTAATGTGTCGTACTCGCTCTTGACGCGCGCGTAGCCTAAAAATGTCGCTCGGAGACCCATTTTCAGCGTTAAATTAAAATTATAAATGATGGAGATAGAGTTCCGGGAGTACTTTATTGGAAATTTCCCCTCCTTCCAGAATCTTTTTTCGAAATTTCTTAAAAATGGATAGTTTATGAAATATTGGCAAAAAACGAAATGCCATTTTTTTTCATCTTCAATTGTTTATAACTTTTGCAATTTTTTATGTGCTAATACACGCTTGTGGCACATTTTTCTAGGCGTAATGCTGGATCCACCTGAGCTATCACACATAATTTTACGAGCAGTATCTCTATTTTAGACCATTTTCAACTTGTCGAGTAGACTATTTGAAGAAGTCCGAGTTGAGATTGGAATATTCTTTTTTTTTCGTAAGTATGTTAGTTTTCACGGAAGCTCAGACTCTGGCATTGACCACGTGACAACAATCGTCGGGAAAAAAATTCCGAATATAAATTATCCTCCCGAAATTTAATATTTCGATAAAATTATTGTATTGAAGATATCATAAGCGTTTGTAATGAATTCCAAACTTGTGAAAATTAACTTAGTTAATGTTCCGATAAAATTATCCTATCCAGATGAGTCAATTGAATATGTTATTGAAGTTCTGATGAACGTTTGTAATGAATTCAAAATTGTGAAAATTGACAACGTTACTATTTAAATAAAATTGTTATATTGTGGTTACCTAGCTTCTATGAAAAATACCCTTCCCTTTGCGAGTATATCAACTATATAATCCGAACAGTGTTTGAGTTGAGATAACGACAGTTCTGTCTGATATCCGTATCTCCATATGTTGCTACCCCTGGTAAGTGGAGTAAACCACTATAAAATCTGGCGACCGAGAGTAAAAATTGAGTTTGAAAAAAGTTTGAATAAGTGTCTTGGTGTCATAAATAAAGTTACGTTTTCTAGGGAAAATAGCATTATTCTCGACCCCAGAAAATCGCTTTACAGTAATTTACAAGATATCAAAATTACTATGATGAATGATCTCAGCAAAATTTCAACTTGGTTAAAATGTCATAAGCTAGATTGAATTATGAAAAAGCATCTCTCATGTCAATAGTCAGGAAGAATACATCTATTGATTCTGAGAATCATATCAAATTAATAATAATAATAATAACTTTATTCATCCCAAGAAATAATATAATTATTCATATTAGGGATACAATAATACAAAATAAATAACATATATTTTTAATATGATGTATTTTATCATATGGAATTAATCAATAAAATAGGTTATATTTCTCTTATTATAATTTTTTATATTATGTTTTGCACAATGAAATTAATAAATTATCGAGAGATCGAATATTTTTTCAAATGAGTCTTGGAAAGGCTAATGAAACGCATATTTTTCAAGTGATCAGGAATTAAATTGTATGTCATTATACCTTGATAAGATATTGCATCACGACCAGAGTTTGATTTTATCAATAGTACATACATTTTTACACTGACGAGTATTATAGTCATGGATATAATCATTTTTTTCAAATAATGAAAATATCCCACAACAATTGAATTTCTTGGGTTCTTCATAGATAAAAATATATCATAGACAAATCATTTTGAGAAATTAGGATTTCAAATAGCCCCACGAATTAGAATTTCTCACGGAATGAGAAATGTCATACTTTGGAAATATTTTAAATCAATATACTTTCCTTTGGTATATTCGAAGCTTCAATATTTAATCACAGTATGGGGATCAGCAACAAAATATTCAATAAAACTATTGAAAACACTTCAGAATAAGTTTTTTTTTTATTAGAGAAAAGAAAAAACCGCATCAGCCAATCAGCTATTAGCGGTAAACGTTCTTAAAACATGAGTGCATTACATCATTATTGTATGAACATATCGTTAAATTTTGAACAGAATATTTGTTTCTTTAAGATATGATTTTCTGTGGAACAGTTTTTGAAAATTTCACTCAAATCACTGGGGATATTGTTTTTTAGTCTTTCGGCTACAAAGCGCGGGCATCAGAATAAGTTTATAAAATGCATATTCTAACTTAATTACAAGGATCCACATGTAATTCATATGAAACGAAGAACTCACTTGATATTCAATCATTAAATGAACTAAAGAAGGAGTTGAGAGGTGTCAAGGGACACCCGGATGCAACTAAGTTCCTTTCGATTAAATCGTGAGGGAATTGTAATAAAATTTTATTTTTTTCAAGTTATAATAATTTTTTTTCTATTATTAACAAATATAATGTACTATAAACTCAATCAGTAGGCTCAATTTTAGTACATACGCATTGATATTGTAATATTAAAATATAATTTGCTTTTAAATTTATTAAAGTTATGACGCGTACACTTGCTAAAAACACAGTAATGGAGAGTTATAACGCGTATACTTGGTTAGCACAATAGTAAAGAGAGGTTATAATGCGTACTTGCTAAAAATACAAGCATTTATTATTTCTGTATAAATCTTTACTTACCTAACTCCATCAGCAATATCCGGAACTTGTGCAGAAACACTGTCAGGATTCATTATTGTTATTATTTTTTATTATTTATTATGTACAAAAAACCTGTATACACTCAACAAAAATAATCGTCGCGACACCACACTGTTCAATGCGAAATAGGAATACGAAACGAAAATAACTGGCTTGCTTTCTATGAGAGAGAGACAGACAGAGAAACACGCGCACGCCGCACGGCTTACAACTACAGCAAAAAGTGTCGTTACAACTTTTGGTCTTAATTTATTCCGTCTAGCCCCCTTTCGCAACGCGCAATAAGGAACTTCGTTCCAATATAAAATAAGAAAAAAATGTATTTTATTTAAAAAAAAAGCGTGGAGTGCATGGTATCAATTACCTGTAATCTGAGACATTCCTCGCATCACTGCCCTAGGTGTGTAATGTACTATATAATTATTGATACCATGCACGCCACGCGTTTTTTAAATAAAATATTTTTTTCTTATTTTATATTTTTTAGTTTGGTTCTCTAAAAGCGTTTTTTAAGTTTTTTTAAACTTATTCATTTTTAACTTTTCAGTCCTTATTGCTATATAAGCATGTTTTTCAATTTGGTCTTCTATAAAAGCGTGTTTTTCAGTTTTTTTAAACTATCATTTATTTTCAACTTTTTAGTCCTTATTGCTATAAAAGCGTGTTCTTTTAATTTTTTCAAACTATTATTTTATTTTTAACTTTTTAATCCATATTGCGTGTAACGTGTAAAATCTCCGAACCCAAAAACACCCCATACTAATATTACATACAATCGGACCATAATCACAAAACTCGTCCGCCATTTTGGAGCCGCCATTCTGAATTTTTCAATTTTGACATCAAAATCAGAATCTCCGACCACGAAAACCCTCAGATTCAAATTTTGAAACAAATCGGACCATATTCACGAAACTCGTCTGCAATTTTGAAGCCCCTATTTCGAATTTTGACAAAAGAATCAAAATCTTCGACCACGAAAACCCTCAGATACCAATTTTGAAGCGAATCGGACCATACTCACAAAACTCGTCCGCCATTTTGGAGCCGCTATTCTGAATTTTTCCGTTTTGACAGAGGAATCATAATCTCCGACCACGAAAACCCTCAGATACCAATTTTGAAGCGGATCGGACCATAATCAGAAAACTCGTCCGCCATTTTGGAGCCGCTATTCGAATTCTTCCATTTTGACAGAGAAGTCATAATCTCCGACGAAACCCTCAGATACCAATTTTGAAGCAAGTCGGTCCATAATCACAAAACTCGTCCGCCATTTTGGAGCCGCCATCTCGAATTTTCCAATTTTGATAAACGAATCATAATTTCCGACCACGAAAACCCTCAGATACCAATTTTGAAGCGAATCGGATCATAATCACAAAACTAGTACGCCATATTGGAGCCGCCATTTTGTTTTTTTCCCACACATTGATTGATTGATGCATTGTCACCGGGGATTATGTATACCTGCCAAATTTCAAATCATTCGGACGTCTGGAAGTGGGTCAAAATCGCGCCCAAAGGACTCGGTTACAAAGAAACAAACAAACAAACAAACATAAGAGTGAAGCTTATATAAATCGTTTAAAAATTGAACCGACAAAATAGTAAAAAATAGAAAAAACCTTCTTAGTCTCAATAACTAAGCTCCTGAACTGATATAAGTAACTGATTTTGAGTCGGCGCCAAACAAACAAGCAAATGAATTAGGGAAGGCGTAAAATGATGGCATCGAGTTGCGCGGTGACATTCCGATAATTTTTTTGAAGTAATTTTATGATCTTCGTTGATCGTTCGTTTGGCGCCGACTCAAAATTAGTTACTTACATTAGTTTAGGAGCTTAGTTATTGAGACTGAGTTTTATTTTATTTTCTACTTATCAGTTCCGTATTTCGTCGGTTAAATTTTTTGTTAAAGAGTTTTTATTTTTCAATTTTTTGTGGCTGAAATCGAAATTTTTTGTGGCTGAAACGAAGTTCCTTTTGATTAATTAGTGGAGGAATTATAATAATTTTGTTTTTGTTATAATAATATTTTTTTATTATTAACAAATATAATGTAATATAAACTTAATCAGTAGGCTCAATTTTAGTACATACGCATTGATATTGTAATATTAAAATATAATTTGCTTTTAAATTTATTAAAGTTATGACGCGTACACTTGCTAAACACACAATAATAGAGAGATTATAACGCGTATGTCTTGGTTAGCACAATAATAAAGAGAGATTATGATGCGTACTTGCTAAAAATACATAAGCATTTATTATTGTGTGTAAAAAATCTCTACTTACCTAACTCCATCAGCAATATCCGGAACTTGTGCAGAAACACTGTCAGGATTCATTATTGTTATTATTTTTTATTATTTATCATGTACAAAAACCTGTATACACTCAACAAAAATAATCGTCGCGACACCACACTGTTCAATGCGAAATAGAAAGACGAAACGAAAATAACTGGCTTGCTTTCTATGGGAGAGAGAGAGAGAGAGAGAGAGAAAGACAGACAGAGAAACACGCGCACGCCGCACTATAGCGAAAGTGTCGTTACAACTTTTGGTCTTAATTTATTTCGTCCAGCCCCCTTCCGCAACGCGCGATAAGGAACTTCATTCCAATTTGTATAATCATTCTCCTAGTAACAAATAATCTTAAATATTCAAATTTTGTAAGTTAATAGTGATCAACACAAGTATTCAACTAGACATTCAAACAATCTTACACCACTAATAATAAAAACGAATATTGGCAGACAATCAATATTTTACAATGGTATAAAATTCTATGATGATTGACCTAATTCTCTAAAAACATATGGCAAAATGAGATCCAAAAATAATCAAAAGAAAAACTTACTATTCCGAATTGAAATAAATTTCTGATTTCATTGCTTATTCAATATTCCTAGTGGTATGAAACTCTTTGATGGTAAAAAAAAGATTCTGAAGAAAAAATATATACCCACTGACTTGGAGACATATGCTTCAGAACATCTATTTTAGAAGAATTTTTTACTGTATTGACCTTTCATTACTATTGAGTTTTATTACAATCACTTCACAATGAATGTTTGTAATATGTATAGTTTAAGATTATTATTATAAACATGTATGTTTCTTAGTATGAATGAAGTTTCCTTTCATTTTAGCTGCAGCGTCGAAGACCAACCTTATTTTGCCGGGCTTGTTCGGATTCGTAGTGGCAAAGTGCGGTGAATACCATGTGTCAATATTGGCTTCTGAGGGTGATAATTTTCTCAGGTATCCCTTTTCCAGATAGTAGTTGATCTTCTCGGAATAGGCTTTTGAAAATAATTCGTCTCTTCGACATTTTCTCTCAATGCATAGAAGTCTTTGCAGTGCCATACTCTCACTTTCTGGAAGATGGATATCTTTATCTCTCCACAGCAATCCAATTCCGTATGGGTTCTCACCATTCAACCTATTGGCGGTATTTTGCATGATTTTAACTGCATCCCGTTCCTCCTTGTTGATTCTCCTGGTAGTTAGCATCACTCCAAAAGAATCAGTGGATAAATATTGTTCGACCAATTTGTGGAGATCATCGTCTTTTCTCGATTGATCACATATATGGAATATGTGAATTCCGCTGACATTGTTGACTTTCGCTATACAGGGACCATGGAGAGACCAACATTGCTTGCATTTGGTTGCAACTGGTAGCATTCGTGCGAATTTTGATTCGAATACGTTTTCACAAGTACTATTGGGTTGATGTTGTCTTGACCTATGAGAATACACGGCTTCTCTTTGAAGATACCGTCTATAGGTACATTTTGTAAATGTTCGTGTTTTCTTCATAGGGCCATGTCGATCGTTTGAGAAGGAAACGATGAATTTTGAACAGTATGCACACCTTCCATTGGAAAAATCTTGGAATTTCCTCTAGCTGCTGAAATGTCTACATTTATGCGTTTGGAGTCCTCTTGATACAATATCGTTTGTCCATTATATACAAAGAGTTTTCGATGGCCCAATCAATCCCAACTGCGAGGCGATTGCATCTTCTACAAAGTGACTGTTGGATAGTGCAGACGCTTTGGACTGAAGAAGAAGTAAGTGTTTCAATTCCTGTGTTATTCTCGATATTTGTCTTGTGGAGAAGAGGGTTATGTCGAAACATTCTGGAGTTGCACTTAATTCTGGAATGTCCTTTCTTGAGGCAGAAAAAGCATAGTTGTATGTACAAGTATGTTCTATTTCACCTGCTTTCGGAGATTTTTCAGATCGAATTGCATTCAGAACAATGTCTGCTTTTCGTCCTTGGTATTTTTTGCATGGTGTTGTTACATAAGTGGCTGCATCAGCTATAATTCGAAGGGAAAACTGTTTCAGATTGACTCTTCCATGCTTGAGTAATACCGTTTCACCCCATTCGAATTTCAAACTATCGGGTAACTTGTTCACAAATTCTTCCAGAAGTTGAGTGTTATAGTAATGACCATAATCATCAACTGACTTCATTGTTGCTACAAGCTACAAGCTACACTTCATTTGAAAAGGATATCAGTTTGTTGATATTGAGTTCTTTCATATGGGGAGTTGCACTCATTTTCGATAAAATAATGTCTATTATCAGTTCTGGTCGGCCAAACCGCATCTGTAGAGTATTCATGATGAACTCGAGGTTTTTTCTTTTCATCATCATGGCAGAAACAGAGGATTTCGCTTCTCCTCCCAGAGACGTTCGCAACTTGACCATGATTTCATCTTCGCTGTATTGGCACATTGTGGATATTCTCTAAAATTGTTGGTGAAACAGGGACCAGTCTTCCGGATTGCCATCGAATATTGGAAAGTCTTTATCGAGAATTTGTCTGCCAAGGATTTTCTCTTGGGTTTCACTGATTTCATAGTTTCTGGGATTGTTTGGCACAACAGTTTCATCTCATTAGAAGCTTGTACATTCGAGAATTCAGTTGATTTCGGGTGTGACTTTCCGTAAGAATCTGAAGTTTTGTTATTTGAAGTTTACTTAGCTTTGACACTCATGACTGAAGTTTTGTCGGCAAGTCTGCAGATCTCATGGTATTTTTCACTTTTCTGGTGACCGACGTCACATACTTCTTCTATTTCTATTAGTGACAATTTGTTGTCTTCAGTTGCTGATAACTCAATTTTTTCTTGAATCCATTCTGATATACCACTGGAATGGAATTCATTGGATTCAAACGTTACTTCTAGCTCTGCTTCATGTAAATCATGTTCCATCCGAATCAAACGCATTTGGTTTTCGACTTCTCGGTGTTTTTGTTGTGGAAGTTCTTGTTGTTTCTCCAACTGTTGCCTTACTTTTTCTGTTTTCAAGCTGAGTCTCATTTTTCGTAGGTTAAGGGCTGCCTGGGACCATTTCGAACTCGTCACAGAAACAGTCTCTTCACAGATTTTCCCTTAGAACTTGTAACAGACTATTGATCATGTCTGTCTAGAGACACCAAAGACCTTTTTTGTTTTTTATTCATTTATTGTGATACATCTTCCAAACAGAACAAGTTCTGTTATAAGGAAGTTAATTGATTGATTACAATTATAAATTTCAACCAACTAACTGGTAATGATCTATTAAATTATAAACATATATTATATATTATATAATGTAATATATATAATTAATATATATATATCATATATATATATATATCACATATATATACACACATACACATACATGCACACATACATATACACATAATTGTAATTAAATATATACATAAACACACACAGACACATATACACATTCATATCTTTAAATAAAAATTTAAATAAACATAAATATACATATACATATTGTATGCATACAGGTATTGTTGAACATCCTTATAACAGCATACTTTGTTTAAGTTTTTTTTTTCTCAGCCAAAGTATTTCTATTGGATATACCAAACTTTTCGGGCCATATATAGTCGACTGACAAACATTCATTCATTCCTGCGTTTTTCCTGGTGGTTTTGAAGGATGTATTTTCCATTTCTTGATTCATTATATGTCAATATCCGTCGGAGCACCAATGTCTCTGCTCAGAATTAAAGGAATTGTCAAATTTTTTCTTTTATCTTCATTTCATAAAGAAAACTGACGTATCTCGCCAGAAATTACAATTCAGCCTGACTTAAGTTTAAAAAACAAATATAATAAACGTGTCATTTTCAATAATTTCAATTGTCCCTTGAAGGGACTGGAACAAAAATATATATATATATATATATATATATATATATATATATATATATATATATATATTCATATATTATATATTATATATTCATATATTATATATATATATATATATATATTTATATATATATATATATATATATATATATATATGAATATTATTATTATTAATATCAGTACGAAAGACAATTACTAATATTTATTCACATAGTTCAACTTTCAATTCGAGAAATTTTCAAATACAATGATGATTTGTTTGACGGAGGAAAAAAATCTCAAATAGTATTGATTGGCACGAATTGGTTGGAGAAACACGATTGAAAAAAACTCTTCATTACCTTTCATAAGTTAGTGTTCTCAATTCTCTGGAGGACAGAATTATGTCGAATTCTCTTTCCATTACTTGTCGGATTTCTACGCCATTCATTGAATCCATTCCCAATTCGGCTAGTGTTGCCTGTGTACTGACTAACTTGTCATCCATTATACCTGATGAAAAAAATTAATATTGTACTTATACTCACAAAGGTGTTCTACATATGAAACGAAATGAGCTGATGGCGAATAAATCATACGAGTGAGAAATGGACAAGCTATAATGGTTTGTAACTATACTTTTTCTTTGATTAGAAAGATATTATTTCTCGCAATTGTATTGCGAATAGAAAAAATATTCGTTTTCCTATGGTAGAATTACAAGTGAAACATTCAATGGTGGGTACTAAATGAAAACTCAAAAATAGCTGAAGTTTCTCAGCGTCGAATAAATACTTAATAATTGCTCAAATATCACATTTTCATGCAGAATAATTTTCAAAAATAACTCGTTAACAATAAACTTCTGAAATTGGAAAAATAATTTGGCAGTTTATAATTGATTGAATGAATAAAATAATTGATATAAGAACTTTTTGAATCGCTTTGGATGTATGACATATGGTATTCCGTTAGTTATAGATTCAGCTTGTTGCGAAAAGTTTTCAGTTCGAATACAAAAGCGACAAGCTTAAAAATTTATTAATTTTTATGCATTTGAATAATAGCTTGTCTTTGAAAAGTGTTTTTATAATTATTTTATTTTGTGCATTTTAGTACTCAAGTACGCATTAATCTATCATTTTCATTCGAGCATCGTTAATATGAGGCATTTTTTCTGAAAGTTCCAAGCTATCTAGTCCTTCAATGAAGAGACCATTCAAAGATTAACTCATCCGCCATCTCGGAGCTGCCATCTTCAATTTATGAATTTTAACTGAAAACAATACCCCCCCAATTTTAACTAAATCGTACATAAACACAGAATCACGGCCATCTTGTAGCCGCCATTTTGAATTTACTGAATTTTGAAAGAAAAATCACTTTATCCGATCGTGAAAACACCCATTTTGAATCGAATCGGAACATAAACCTAAATCTCGTCCGCCATCTTAGAGCGCCGTTTAATTTTTTCTCTAACAAAAGTTCCATGAGCCGCAATTTCAATATCATAAATTTTGAAAAAAATCATAATTTCCGACTCCGATGACCCCCACATATAAATTTTGAATAGAATCGGACCATAATTACAAAACTCCTCCGCCATCTTGGAGCCACCATCTCGAATTTATAAATTTCGACAACAAATCCATAATCTTCGACTCCCAAAACCACAACACTGGTCCGACATCTTGAAGCCGCCATTTTGAATTTTGGAATTTTAACAAAAAATTCACAATCTCCGTTCCCGAAAACTCCCACATACCAATTTAGAATCGAATCGTATCCTAATCACAAAACTCGTTTGCCATTTTGGAGCTGCCATCTCGAATTAAATATTAAGTTAAATGGATTACAAATTTTGAAGCGGAAAGAATGACACAAAATGACAGAGTGAGAGAATGACAGAATGACATACGAACAAAAAATACAAATGATTAAACTATACATTTTTTTAAATTAAAATTGGCCTGAATGAACAAATGAAAAATAATCCTAATTTTATATATTTGTCAAATTTAACTTTCAAAGCAGGTGTTGCAAAAAATTATGTTCGTTACTCGTTGACTCGTTGACTCGTTGACAATCGTAATCACAAAATTTTTTGCTCTAAGGTTTATTTACATGAGGACTCGAGTGCTCGTCACTTTTTCGCATACGGCTCGTTGCGACATCTACCACACTTATCATCATGTGGATGCATCATATACAGGGTGTCCCAAACTCGATGGCATATAAAACATTTCTGGAGAACGAGACACGGGATGATTTTGAAAATTCAGTTTTTTTGAGTAATTAGTTCTGTTCTATCGATCTAAAATATTTTCAGCGCTGCCGCGTTGCCACTTATATTGAAAATTAGTAACAACTTTTCAAATGGGATACCCTGTATATCATTCCATTTTTGCTTTGTTATTGCTTCACGATAATTTTTGTATGATACTTCCCTGTACCTATCTCGAACGGTTTTCGAGAAATTCATTGATTTCCTTATTTTTTTTGAAAACATAGCTTCGATTGAATGTTTATCACTGCGATATTTGTACACTCGTACAAAGCTGGAATTCTTAGTGTAGTTCACCGATATTCTTTGCATCAATTTTATCGAGAGGAATTTGTCCTCCATTTCACAGGGTTGTTCAAAATTTCTATTTTTCCGATAGATACAAAAACCGAATATCTTGAAAGTTCCTTACTGATGAAGTATCATGTTCCTATACCAAAATGGTTTGGTTTCCGAAATGGAAGCAAGTTTCTATAAAAATTTAAAACATATTCATTTAAATATGTATTATTATCATTTTGACAGAAACACCATGAAAATCACTGCTTGTCAGACTCAAAGATTGTCTTGCTATTTTCTGGTCTCTGCAAACTACTACCATTTTCATTTCACAGTATAACGAATCGAAATAGGTAATATTACCCACTTGGAATGATCTGATTGAAAACTCAAATCAATCTGGAATGATTCGCTTCGAAATGTTCATACTTTTGTAAATGCAGCTGAAACTAGAGTTTTTTTCTAAGTCTCAGATGATGCAATTCAGTTTTAGGAAATTTTTTAAATAGGTTTGAGTCATACTCGAAAAAATGTCCATTAGTAATTATTTTTCAGATCATCCTGTTTATATCACTTCAGTTTCAGATTCTAATCTGACTTTTTTTTCGAGTATGACTCATATCTATTTTCAAATTTCCTGAGATATTTTTTTAATTGATCTATGCCAAAACTGAATTGCATCTGAGAGTTGGAGAAAAATTCAAGTTCCAGCTGTATTTTCAAAATTGCGATGAAATCTCTGGTCTCAAGGTTTTTTTTGATAAAGAAAATTGCGGGATTGCTGCACTTTGGGAGCATACAAAAAGATTCATGAACGTTTTTCTATATGGCCAACAGATGTTATTCAGGCACCTTCTATAGTCGATTCATCTAATTTTCAGAAGACTCTTCCACATGAATCCACTATTTATTAAATTTGAGTCCTGTGAAGATATATCATGTTGATCTGTACTCATGGTCGATAGAAAAAATATTAAGCGATTATTTAATTTAAAAACTGGCCAGAGATAGGTAAAGAACATGCTTGGTGAAAGTTATTGGTATTTTTCAGTAGAATCCGAATATGGCATAATATGCAGGGTGTCACATTTCAATAAAATGCCTTATGACCATGTTTCTTGATCAACCACAAGAATATGTTTTTCAAACACCCTATATAAAATATATTCAAATTATCCGATATTACTGAAACCACTCAATATTTTCTGGGTGAAAGTTGAATTTGAGTCCTGTGTGGGTGACAGATAAGGAGGTATTTGATTTCAAGTTGGTCCCATTTTGGTAGCAAAACAATTACAAAATAATCAATATTCAATGAATGGTGAAAATAGATATATGACATTTTCGGTAAAAGTTATTTGTATTTGTCAGTAGAATCCAAAAACAGAATGAAATACTGGGTGTTCCATTCGAAAATCGGAAGTTGATATTGGTTACAAGTACATGTGACAACACTGCAACCGTGAAAATATTTTCAAGAGCTAGATCGCAGTCTCTTATCGTGGGATACAAAATTTTGACTATTTATATCTCAGATCTCCAGAAACGTCCGATAGGCCATCGAGTTTGGAATGCCCTGTATATTATTCATTATTTGTACAATCAGTTCAGCATCTTATCATTCATACACTTCAATACACTACAGAACCTCCATGTTCTCGCTATAATTTTAACACATTGACCATGAAGATAAACAATTTCATCAACATTTCGTTTGAATAGTTATTGCCTTCCATTTTTGGTGATGAAGGCGCAAACGTTTCATTATTGATGCACTAAGTGTCAAATTTTCATAATGACGTTTTCCATGACATATGAAAAATATGGCAAAATAATCAATTTTTATAGAAACTTGCTTTTATTCAGTAAACCAGACCATTCAGGTACAGGAACATAATATGTAATTTGAAAGGAACTTCAATTATATTCCAGAATATTCGATAATATACAGGGTGTTCCATTCAAAAAATGTACTTTTCCCCATTTTTGTATCTATTGGAAAAATCACAAATTTTGAACGACCCTGCATAATGGAGAAAAAGTCCCTCAGACATAATTAATGTACAGAACATTTGTAAACTACACCAAAAATTTCAGCTTTGTATGAGTCCAAATACCACAGTATTAAACATTTTATTGAAGCTATGTTTTGCACAAAAAATGAGGAAATCAGTGAATTACTCGAAAACCGCTTGAGATAGGTGAAATTTATCAATCGAAAGTATGAAGCCCATAGAATATGCAAACGTAAGGTTGCCTATTCTTTTCCGGTCACAACTCTCGGGTAGCCCAGGTATAAACAGGTAAATCGATATAAGCATTTTGCACCGGTCTGATTATTGAATTAAAATTGAATGAAAATAAAGATTATTTCATTATGAACACGGTGGTATAGGGTTGCCTGAGAGGTCTACCCCATGCGATAGAAGAGGACACAGCATAGCAGCTGTTTGAAGCCCGTCCATTTAAAGAGAGTGCGCATACTATTTGTTCTTGAAAATGAAAAGGATAGCGATTGACTCGTATATGCTATGCATCATTTTCGAGTAGTTTATTATCAAAATAGAGGAATAGTTATCTAATTTTTATCAGTTAATTATTTATGTGTATATATATTTTATGTTACACTAAAGTATATATACATCTTTAGTAAAAAAGAAGGTTATAGTAATACATATATAATACTAATCTTGCAAATTTTATCTTTATTATTAGAAGACGAAATAAAAAAAAACAATTAACAAAAAACTTCTGTTTATTGTGAAAAATTATAAATACATTTTTTTTTTTAATTATTCAGGTTCCGAGTCACCGGACATATAACTATGATCTCCAACTTCTGAACCTTCTTCGTCATCACTCTCCATTTCAGTTCTTTCGACAATGTCTTCTATCTTTAAAGGTGTATGATCCCCAATTAATCCTACTGGTTTTAAATGTTCATCTAAGAACCAACCGCAGTTCTCAGGCTGAAGTTTCACGCATAATGGATCCGTTGCATTAAGCCACATTGAATTTACGAAAATAGTTCGTAAAATTTTCTGAATCAATGATATCCAGCATGGTGGTATGGAGTTGGAGTCGAAGCCTTTTATTTTTTTAAAAGAAAGAATAGGCAACCTAACGTTTGCATATTCTATGGGCTTCATACTTCCGATTGGTATAGAATTTGTCTAATAATCAAACCGGTGAAATATAAAAAAAAATTTTTTAATTAATAATTAATCATATCCTGGACTGAAATTTGTTAGGCAACCCATATGCAATATATTTATTGACATATTAAATTAAATATAAAATACATTTCATCAAATAAACATATCGGTGAAGGTCGTTTCATATCGGGATCTTAGACTAACTGCACCGATAACAATATGTTTACAGGACCGGCTGCTCAACAGAAACAGCACTCCATAAACTGGTAGAGAAAAACACGCTGGAAAATAAAGAGGTACTAATAGAGGCCTTTCTAGATATATAAGGAGCTTTTGATAACACCCCTATAGACTCAATCTTGCGTGACCTGGATAGACTCGATGCTAAGAAACAGGTTGATACATATGGCCCTAATGGAAGAGACTGTGCAGCTAGAGGATGCCCACAGGGGGTAGTTCTTTCTCCAGTCCTGTGGAATCTTGTCATGGACGGACTACTGGGGTCCCTGAAAGAAAAAGGTCACAAAACCCATGGATACGCTGATGACATCGTCGTCCTGGAACAAGGGAAATTCAATATAACGGTTGGGGATCGAATGCAAGAGGCCCTGAACATGGTAACCAGATGGACGGACTTCGAGGGATTGAACATCAACCCGCAGAAGGCCACCATAGTAACATTCACTCGGAGACGCAATTTAGAGGGGCTATAAAACTTCGAGGAGAAAAGATACAGAGTAAAAGAGAGGTCAGATATCTCGGAGTGATACTAGACTCGAAATTGAACTGGAACCAACATCTGATAAAGGTGATCAGAAAAGCGGGGACCACATTAATCGTGGCAAGACGCTCTTTTGGCTAGAAATGGGGGCTTAAACCATACATGGTACACTGGTTGTACAACATGATGGTAAAACCGGCCATTATGTATGCCTCCCTGGTGTGGTGGACGAAGACGCAAAGGATTGCCAAAGCTAAACTGGGCAAGGTACAAAGACTTGCCTGTGTAGGCATTACATGGGCAATAAAATCAACAACCACTGCAGCCATGGATACACTACTGGGGCTGCCTCCCCCTCACTTGGTGATACAGGGAGAAACAAGGTTAGGTGCCTTCAGACTGAGAAACACACTGGGCAACATAAATGTTGGGACAGTACACATGAGTATTGTCAGCATCATAAACAGAGACGTGCTACATATTGAACATGCCATTTCCAGCGCAATGAAAAACTTGGTTATCTTATAGGTAACTGTGAAGACTTGAAGTCGTTCGATTCCATGAAGAGTGTTTATTTATCACTAGGAGTGAATTGGAATATTGCAGTGTTGTTTGGAATCCATCCCATATGAAATATATCAATGCTATGGAATATGTCCAAAAGAAATTTCTTAAATTTGCTCATTACAAAAAGCACGGGATCTACCCTGAAAGAGGCTATAACTACGATCTGCTACTACAAGAATTCAATATTATTCCTCTCAGAAAACATCGTGAAGTTGGAGATTTATGCTTTATACATAAAATTATCAACAATCAAATTGACAGATCCACCCTTCTGTCTTACATATTCTTTAATGATCCACGTATCACATCACGCACATATTATACATTCCATATAACATTTCCAAACACATTGCATCATTTCCCTTCGCCCATCTACAATGACTAGAAGTGCTAACAATTTCTCCAATGTTGATATATTTTTCCTGTCCTTTGCATAATTCAAAAGAGAAATATTCAACTTAATTCCTAATCAAATTCTTTCTGATATATTATATTCCTTTGTTTTTATGTATCTCAATTTCTGTTCATCTTTACTGTATTACTCACCCTCTAAATGGGCTTAGGCCTACTGGATGTAATTTATCATAAATAAATAATGAAAGTGGAATATTTTCCAGATAGTTTCATATTAAAATTTATTGCTGACTCTCATGGCTGTTATCCATGAATTGTGTTTTCGTGGGATCACTTCATATGTTCATAAAATGATAATGGTATTCAGTTGTCTAAGAAATACCAAACTAAGTTTACATTGTTGTAAGCAAGCATGCGAAAAACTTTCAGTCTAACAAATTTGATTCACCCTATGGTTCTGTAACACAGACTGAGATTCATAATTTTCGCAGTCCATTGTGTTCGCATGTTGACGAATCCCGATCTTCATTTTATGATATTCTGATTTTATTTATTAATAGTTAAAAATAATGTGTTACTTTTTGGACCTGTGCTTGCATGCATTCCCATCACTTATTTTCTGCTATTAAAATCGTCTATAAAAATATTATTATTAGAACATTGTTTCCCGTTCTCCAGAAACGTGTAATAGGTCATCGAATTTGGGACACCCTTTATATAAAGCTCATATTGCAAAAAGATGATTGTCAAATGATTCGCCACCTAGTTGACTTGTTTCATAAAGTACTTTCACTTGATATTGGTGTGAGATAACTAGCGTCAGCAACTATGTCCCAATCCGTTCTATTATCTTTCTTCTGGAACCACCTTGACCTCCTGATGAAGGCCAAGGTCAAACTTATTCGAGAAAAAATTAACAGAGTATTGACAAATCGAGTAGTTTGAGTACCGAAGTCAGCTATGAACTATTTCAAGAATGGAAAATGGACTCTCACTATCAGTAATATCATTCCAAGAGAGCAGCAGATCCGGAGGTTCAAAAATGCATTCAAGTATTTATATTTCGAATAAATCAAAATAATTAAATAAAATATTGTGTATATTTGATGTACATACCTATAATACCCAGTACAGTAGACGTTAGACTAGCCTTATTCGAAGTGATTTTTTTTTCTGCGACGACCATACTCGACACAATAGTCGTGGACTTTTGTCGAAGGAAAAGGTCCATGACTTCCATACAGCTAGATACCCTCTGTTGTAGGGTTCCACTTATTTCCAATTCTTTATGTCCTTCACGCATCTCGGCGACAAGCCCAACCTGGAATTCAGGAAAAAAGTTGTCAAGGAAAAATTCAACACTTGAAGGGATTTCTCGAAGGATTGCAAATAGTTTTCCATTCATTATTTTTTCACTTTTATTGTTCAAAATACAGTTGAACTGAGTTGAGAGAGAAGCAGGTCATGAGCAATCAAAACAGTGGGCGTCCCGTATTTTTCCAATTCAGATGATGAGGATATCATGCACATAGAAAATCATGGTACAAAATCATTGTAGTATGAATCCAACTCGGCTGTTCCTTTTGGCATATTTTACATTGAGGATGAGTTTTAAATTTCTCCATGAATATAATAATGTACAATGTACAATGTACAAAAGAGCGAAAAAATCACTCTTGCTTCAACCAAGCAAACATGGATGGTATCTCCTTGATAAAACATCTAACATATTCGTTTCAATTAAATTGATAACAAATTACCTCTCCTACAGCTCCCCATTGGATGACTAGTGCTGGCAAGCCATCTCTACTTCTTTGCTCACATATTCTTTCCATAACAGAATTTGCCATTCCATAATTCGTTTGACCAGGATTTCCTCGACCACATGAAACTGATGAAAATACTACGAATTCGCTGAAATGATAAATATTTATTTGAACAAGAACAAATAGGCGAATGGGCTGCGTCCAATCTTAATCAATTGTAATGGGTAATATTGGACTTTTCCAACATTTTTCTCGTTCACAATTTGTACTAATAATATTTACAGTCTGTTTAATACAATTTGTCTAATTTTGCGTAGTAACTTCATTCAATGCTTCCATGTATTCAATACAGCCTCGTCACTGTAGCTCTTTTGTCCTATATTCTTGTTATGAAATGTTTCGCATTCTGCCCACATTAGTTCAATGGCATCAAACTGGCAGTGATAAGGTGGTAGTCGTAGTACAGGATAACCCATTTCATAAATTGATTCATCAGTCGCATATGCTATTTTTTAAGCTCAAATTGTTGCACAATCTCAGTTCACATTCAAAGGCGCGATGAAGAATGCGTGCATTTTCAGTTTGCATTCATTGTATTTTATTCTTGGTTGACTGGGAATATGGAATTTTCTCCAGAAGTTTTGAATGATACCTTGCATTGTCCATGATGATAAATCATGGTTTCTGAAGTCTCGATGACAATTGTTCTGCCATCCACTTCCAATAATTCGGAATTCATATTATCATGGTAATCAGCACTTTTGTTATCAGTTACAGTTAAAAATATAAGACCGGCACCATCAATGAATCCATCTTTATTTCCAGCTTGAACAATTAGATATCGTTTGTCTCCTGGGATACTTTCGTTCCCTACAGGTTTCACATCATCGTCAAACCAGGTTTGTGATGCATTACTTCTATGTTTGAAAATCAACATTTCATCAAGAAAAACCACATCTAAGGGACTGTCACATGCAACATTATTCACATATTCTCTTAAAAACCCGTTTCGGGGCAATCTCTGGACTTTCCACAGCCCTTCAACAATTATATTTCGTGGAACCAGAACCTAGACATTGAAATTATAACCAAGGTTGTGAAGGTCGTGATACATACATCTATAATATGTATTTTCAGTAGTTCTTTTCCTAGGTCCGTTCTACAGGTGGTCAGCCTGGGTGAAGTGGTTGATATTGATCCATTTAGCAACAAACATTTGCAAAGTACCTCGAAGGACTTTGCACGTTTATCCATCGGATGTCATTCAAGGTCCGTCGAGGCATTAGCCAGGGGAGTAGTTGTTTTTTGATGGATATGCGACAAACATACGCCTTTTGTAGGTTTTTGTAGTCAGTTGTCTTGAGGAATGAGACATTTTTACTTTTTAATGAAATTTATGGATGGCTATCAAGAATGTTACAATTTATGTCTCTTATTGCAGATATTTCTATCCTATAGTGGAAGCTGGATTCAGAATGAAGTATGGGCCTTATGGAGCGCAGGGTTGCCGCCGATGTCTGGTAGTAGGACACGCTAGAAAACGTTGAGCACGCCAGGACCGTATCAAGCGGCTTAAACGATTCTGGGTTTCGTTCGAAGCATTGACAAAATGTATTGATGGTTATATGTATATCTGACTGTTGATAAGTAACATACAAGCAATTTATTATTGAAGAAAAAGAAGAGAAAATGAACACAAAGAACTCCATTATTTCATCGAGTGAAACCGTTTTATGAAAAAAAATCCTATGACATAAGAAAAGAATTAAATATTACAGACGTAATATTGTAGGTCGTATCACAATACATAAAATTTGGAATTCCCGTGGTAAAAATATAATTATCTATAAGAATATATATATATATATATATATATATATATATATATATAATGGAGTTTGAGTTTCTTGGGGATTCGGTTTTTTTTGTGGATGACAGTCTTTTTTTAGGAGATAAACATTTATTTCGTCGACGTTTCGACCGTGTCCACGGTCTTCTTCAGGAACTACAAATACATTTCACGTTGACACAAGATCCAATATTAATGATGAAATGGACCCACCTAACAATAATTAGCTGGACCAATATTTCGAAAAAAGGAAAGTGTATAGGCAGCAGATGATTTATTTTCCATAATTATAAAAATTTTTTCCTCCTCTTCATTGTGTATAGATAACCGGGAGACTTTGTTGTTGTTCTTTTTATTAAAAATCAAACGTGAGCAATCTGATAAGGAGGCTGGTTGATATGGATGTGAACTATCGTTGGAATGGTACGGTGAAGCGACTTGGGTTGTCGGTGGACGGAAGTTTATGTGGGATTCTACTTCGGTTGTTTAAATTGATAATTTCTTGCTCTTCTGGAGATATGATGTTTGTCAATTCTGTTATAGATGGCGTGATGGACGGTGAATGTAGGTGGTAGTATTTTTCAAAGTAGATTATGGTATATTTTGTTTGAGTTAGTGATGTCGGTTCTATTATTTATGCTGTTTTTAGTTTTCTCTATATGAATCATTTCGAGGAATTCACGTTTTTTGGTGTTATATTCGGTAGCAAGTATTTCCGTTTGGTCGTAGTTAAAATTGTGATTTGTATAATTTTTATGATTGTTCAGGGCAGTTGATGCGGTTTTTGCATATTTGTGAGATTTCAGGCGATTTTCAAGATATTGAAGGGTCTGGCCGATATAGACTTTGTTACATGTTGGTTCATTGCATAGAATTTTGTAAATTACATGAGTCTGAATCGCCTGAAATCTCACAAATATGCAAAAACCGCATCAATTGCCCTAAACAATCATAAAAATTATACAAATCACGATTTCAACTACGACCAAACGGAAATACTTGCTACCGAATATAACACCATAAAAAGCGAATTCTTCGAAATGATTCATATAAAGAAAACTAAAAACAGCATAAATAATAGAACCGACATCACTAACTCAAACCAAATATACCATAATCTACTTTGAAAAATACTACCACCTACATTCACCGTCCATCACGCCATCTATAACAGAATCGACAAACATCATATCTCCAGAAAAGCAAGAAATTATCAATATAAACAACCGAAGTAGAATCCCACATAAACTTCCGTCCACCGACAACCCAAGTCGCTTCACCGTACCATTCCAACGACAGTTCACATCCATATCAACCAGCCTCCTCATCAGATTGCTCACGTTTGATTTTTAATAGAAAGAACATCAACAAAGTCTCCCGGTTATTTATATACAATGAAGAGAAGGAAAAAAAATTGTATAATTATGGAAAATAAATCATCTGCTGCCTTTACACTTTCCTTTTTTCGAAATATTGGTCCAGCTAATTATTGTTAGGTGAGTCCATTTCATCATTAATATTGGTTCTTTGTGTCAACGTAAAATATATTTGTAGTTCCTGAAGAAGACCCTATGGTCGAAACGTCGACGAAATAAATGTTTATCTCTTAAAAGAAGACTGTATTAACAAAAAGAACCAATATATATATATATATATATATATATATATATATATATATATATATATATATATATATATATATATATATATATATATATATATATATATATATATATATATAAATATATATATATATATACAGGGTGTCCCTTCGTTACCAAGTTACGGGCCCTCGTAGTTACAAAATGAAAAATGTTTTTCTTTGATAACTTTCAAAGTGAATATTCAAAATCATCTTAATTCTGGTGATTGACTGAACAAACGAATTCCTTCGATGAGCTTTCATGCAGGAGTCAGTTGTTCTGCTACAAAGTCAGGAACGGACTACCCCCGATGGTCTACACCCCAAAACTTTGAAATGACTGGGATTTGTCAATATGTTTTAACAAAACAAGGTTACCTGGACAATTTCCTGAATAAAAGTACTCGTGTGGAAAATCGATCGGGGCATCGATTCTTAATAAAAATGCAGTTTCACTCGACGACATCAAACCCGATCGTCCACCATTATTTGAAATGAAAAATTTTCACAGTGGAAATACTAATGCTAACGTCAATTCAACAACATTTATAACAGGAATAATACAAAATATGCTAAATAAAGTCGTAAAAAAAAGTACAATACCTAGTTGAAAGTTTCATTCACAATGTAGATATTTTTTCAAATGAAATATCAAGTTATGTAGATTCGTGGTGTTTTTGAACTAACAAGCTACTCCACTATGAAATATCGAATTCAGTCCATATTCCGTATGTACGCGTGGAATGAGCAGGTTTTGTGTTGTGTTATCTGAATCTCATAAAACTCAACATTTGCATGTTGCAAATTCGTATTCACAGCTTAAATGTTGAGGAGTTTCACTGATAAGTATAATTTCATGGAAGAAAATCTTCAACCCGAAGATAAATTCAGCTGAAAAAATGCACATCGGAAGACATAACTAATAGAAAGCAAACGAATAAACTACAAAAACGGCTGCACATGATTGGGTGAAAAATATCCGGTGAATAAATGAATGTTCCATTTCTTCCACAGATGTTGACAATAACACCTTGTAGAAAGAAATAAAATTAGTGTGGTCAATCACCAAAATTTAGATGATTTTGAATATTCACTTTGAAAGTTATCAAAGAAAAACATTTTTTATTTTGTAACTATGAGGGCCCTTGACTTGGTAACGAAGGCTTTAAGGAACAAAAGTTATATGAAGTACTGGTGATATTTTGACCCCATCTATACATTAACGGAAGGAAAAGAGGAAGTCCAGGGACACCCTGTATATTTAATATATATATCGAAGGTAATGATTTTTTCTGACTGTTTCGTGATAATAAGTATAATGATTGTTTATTTTCCTGGGATCTCAGTCGAATTTAAACTCAGAGTTATTGGTTAGAGTATATTGACGTTCCGGCTCTTTAGACAATCCTCAGAATTAGCAAATATATATGTATATGTATACATATATTATATATTGTTATGTTATGTTATGCCAGTTGTAAATTTTAAAGGACTAAAAACCCACAAAAAGAATAATTACTAGATGGTTATTGGTTTCAAGAGTTTGTTTGTGAATACCTTTTGAAATTCTATGTATATTGTGAGCCTAGGTATAATATGGATAGATAAAAATGTCAAAGTACTATAAAACAAACAATTTCATACACTGTCAAAATTATCATAACCCATAATTGCTCAAAAGACAACAAAAAGTCTACATTTACAAAATGTTCATGAATAAAAAGTAATCAACACATTTATAAATTTGAAACATACAGTATATGAAATTGTAGCTAACTAAAAGTAGCCAATGATAGAGCAGCAAACGTCTTTATGAAAATAGCCAATCAGGGAATAGATGGTCAGGTGTAAAATTGGAAATTGTGGGAGAATAGCAATGAGATGGTATCAGAAGCAATTATTATTCAAATTTGTAAATAATGATAAGAGTGGAAAAATAATTGTATATATAAATTATGCAATATAAATATAAACAGTGAAAAGTAACAATTTAGTGCGAGAATTCAAAAATTCAAATGAAGAAACAAGGAAAAGAGATGTATCTATGCGACAAGAAAACAAAGCTTCCAGGAGATCGAAAATAAATTCCCAAGCAGAAAAATTTTACTAAAAGAAAAATGAAATAATCCCATCATTTGGTAAACAAAACCAATATTACCTTAATGATAACATATCCACGGATCCAAATGCTGATTTCCGCATCTATATTGTTCCTGATTCATGGCTTTGCAGTCCTGACAGCGATTGGAGAAGGAGACATCCAGTTTCATGGTATAATTAGAACACCAACAGTTCCAACCAGGTATAAAACTTTAATAGTGCTCTTCCGGTCCTGAACTATTTCACCAATAACGAATTTCACATTCGAAGAACTTTATGTCACCCTATTTTGAACAATAACAGAAAACTTCACTCTCACGGAAAAAGTGAGGTTCTGTTTATCTATTCATGATCTGATTTATTATTATTATCCGTGAATATTTGTTTGATTCACCCTAGTATAAGTTATTTCTCGTAGGCCAGGTATTATTAAGAATTCCTGAATAAAGGAGATAATTGCTTTATGATATTTTGTTGTTTGTTTTCTCACAATGATCAATAATAATACCAAAGACCATTCAATAAACTGAAGTTAGTCAGCAGTGGCAGTGTCTCTATTGCCTTGAACCAGCCACCTTGAGATAAGAGCGTACCAACAGTAGCTTAGCCGTGGTGAGGAAAATAATAATTGTTGGTAGCGTGACGAGAGAACAGTGACGTTGGCTGGCAATTATTATTACAGGGACAGAAATATCTGTTTGTATCATATCAATTTGGCTCACAAAGAATACAAAAAATAATTAGCTATCTCAATATATAAAAACAATTTATATTTTCCAATTATCAATATTTTTCAATTTATCATTACATTACAAATAGGGAGGTGCAAAAATAGTATTTGAGAACATAAATAAATAAATAAATTTTTTATTCAACCTCAAAAATATATAGATAATAATAATAATAATAACAAATTCTTTATTTATTCAAATTATCAAAACATTACAATTTGTCACCCAAAACGTGTGGCGAAATAACAACAATATTATTTCAATTCACCATAATCATAACAATTGTCGCCCAACGCGGTGCAAAAAGTATACTTATAAGAATAATAGATATATTTTTCAATTCACTCCAACATTAACAATATATGTATATATATATATATTTATATATATATAAATATATATATATATATATATATATATATATATATATATATATATATATATATATATATATATATAATTAAATTAATATTACACCGTCAAATAAGTCTTCACAAATAGAATTAATTGATATTATGTAAATTTTGCGGTGAGTCATTTTCATCGTCGTCCTCATCAAATTCGTCATCGGAGTGTTCTATGTTAACTATCATAGGTTCTTCATCATCTTGTGAATTATCTACTTTCCACGTGTCCTCCTCGACTTCTTCAACGTGGTTTACGTGATTGCTCTTCAGTCACTTGTCGGTAAGCTTCTTTAATCAAGTATTCCACCTTTCGATGTTTAAAATCAATTTTGTGTGAAGCTACATATCTTTTCACTTGACTCCATACCATTTCAATTGGAATCAGCTCGCAGTGATATGGTGGCAACCTCACGATATTAATATTATGCTTTTTTGCTATTGCTCCTATTTTATATTGATCTCATTGTGCTTTATATGCATAAGCCGTATCGATCAGTTCATTTTTCGAATAGTCTTCCCCGAAGAAATTGTCCTTTTCTATCAACCATGACTGGATTTGTGCTTTATTCCATGCTTTTTTGGAAAAATCAAACTGACGTGAGTGAAAAGACGGATGTGAAAAGACGCATTGTCCAAAACAACATCGTTTTCTTGTTTTTTGGCATTCGGGAATTAGCGTACGCTCAAACCAACCATCACCATCTATTTCGTCATGGTAATCCTCCGCCCCCTTTTTAGCCAGGAAAGTGAACTCTGCTCCATTCACGAAGCCTCCTTCAGTTTCAGCATGCAATAGTATGGAACGAGGTCTTCGTTGAGTTGGAGCTTTCAGTCCCGTGGGTAGCCCTTTCACAAAAGCATCTCGAAGATTTTTCATGGTCGTGTCCTTCCATTCCTTTTTCACCGACGCACCAATATTCGTCTAAGATTCATCCGTGTAAATGAGGTTCACATTATTCTTCCTCAATGCTTCGATTTGCCTAAGATACCTGCGTCTCCAGGTAATAATATTCTTTCTTTCCATCAAGAGAGAGTATCTGCCTCGTTTACCATAGACAAACCCTATGTCACTCAGCAATCTTCGAAAAGTTGTCTTACAAAAATTTGGCAAGTCATCGTCCATACTCACTCCATCCAGAACTCTGTCAACCGTAGGTGGAAGATTTTCCAAGAAGAAATCGTGCACAATTCTTCTAATTCTGGACCTGGTTCCCTCATCGTATGTAATTTCACGTGAATTACATTTATAAACGCCACTTTTCCATTTCTGTGGCACCGTCAATTAATCTTTTTGAGCATCGTTGCGTATATCTAAAACTATGCAGAAAGACACACCGCACATTCTAGAAACTTTATCCCCAATTTCTGACAAACTTTCGCCATTGTTTAAGTTCACGTTCAACACTGAACGCTTCATTTGCACACTAAGGGTCATACCCTGTTAAAAATTTACAACGGACACTGGCAATGACCTCATGTTGAAGACGATACTGTTTTTGAATGTTAAATACAGTGTATCTTATACAGATGTGGACAAATCCGAACGGACGTTTGAATACAGTCGACCATCAGGAAACACAACAAATATAAGGGAAGAACATTCACGTATCCAACTAGACACTGTTTCCCTTCCTGTATGTATGTATATATGTATGATTTCTCGATTGAATTCACGTACTGAAACTGCGTTAGTAGCCCATAATCTCTTGATGAATGGGAAAATTATCCAACTTTGTAGCAATATTACGCCAAATCTACCCAGCGATATGAGATCATCTCTGTTTGACAGCTTTTGCTATTGTTTGGCACAACAAGGTGATTTATTTGAACCTCTATTACATTAGATTTGTAGTTTTTTTGAGTTGCATTTCAGTTCATTATTCAGAAGTTGATTTTTATTCAGTAGAATGAAAGTTTTCAGTTTATTTCTGCATAAATCACCATTATATTTTGCAATTCGTAGAATGTATTTTATTTTCAGAGCCGTTATGGCAAAAAGGAACTACGCACTTACTTTCAGAAGAGAAATTATTCGTTACATTCATTGCAACAAATTATTTCTCTCATGCAATCAAACTTCCGTTGAGTGTGTTTCCTAATAATACATACACATCCTCACTCATCAATAACATTTTCGTACTGAAGCCAAAAGCGCATTGTCCAAAACAACATCGTTTTCTTTGTCTTTCGGCATTCGGGAATGAGCGTACGCTCGAACCAATCTTCATATGAGTCACCATCCATTTCGTCATGGTAATCCTCCGCCCCCTTTTCAGCCAGGAAAGTTAATTCTGCTCCATTCACAGAGCCTCCTTCAGTTTCAGCATGCAATAGTATTATGAAACGAGGTCCCCGTTGAGTTGGAGCGTTCAGTCCCGTGGGTAGCCCTTTCACCAAAGCATCTCGAGGATTTTTTATGGTCGTGTCCTTCCATTCCTTTTTCACCGACGCACCAATGTTCGTCCAAGGTTCATCCGTGTAAATGAGGTTCACATTCTCCTCCCTCAATGCCTTGATTTGCCTAAGATACCTGCGTTTCCAGGTAATAATATCCTTTCTTTCCACCAAGAGAGAGTATCTGCCTCTTTTACCATAGACAAACCGTATGTCACTCAGCAATCTTCGAAACGTTGTTTCACAGAAATTTGGCAAGTCATCGTCCTTATTCACTATATCCAGAATTTTGTCAACGGTAGGTGGAATATTTTCCAAGAAGAAATCGTGCACAATTCTTCTAATTCTGGACCTGGTTTCCCTTGTCGTATGTAATTTCACGTGAATTTTTTTTTTTTTTTTTGAGATCGCTGCGAATATTAGAAACTGTGCAGACAGACACACCGCACATTTTAGAAACTTTATCCGTAATTTCTGACGAACTTTCGCCATTGTTTAAGTTCAGGTGATAGTTTAACACGTTCAACACTGAACGCTTCATTCGCACACTAAGGGTCATAACCTGTTCAAAATTCACCACGGACACTGGCAATGACTCCATGTTGAAGACAATACTGTTTTGAAAATAAAATCAGTGTATCTTATACAGATGTGGAAAAATTCGAACGGCCTTTAAGACCATCCGAAAACACAACAAATATAAGGGACGAACATTCACGTATCCAACTAGACACTGTTCCCCTTCCTGTATGTATGTATGATGCCTCGATTGAATTCACGTACTGAAACTGCGTTAGTAGCCCATAGCCTCTTGATGAATGGGAAAATTATCCAACTTTGTAGCAATATTACGCCAAATCTACTCAGCAATATGAGATTATCTCTGTTTGACAGATTTGGCTATTGCTTGGCACAACAAGGTGGTGTATTTGAACCTTATTACATTAGATTTGTAGTTTTTTTGAGTTGCATTTCAGTTTATTATTCAGAAGTTGATTTTTATTGCGTAGAATGAAAGTTTTTAGATTCTTTTTCATAGATTACCGTTATGTTTTGCAATTCGAAGAATGTATTTTATTTTCAGAGCCGTTATGGCAAAAAGGAACTACAGCACTTATTTTCAGAAGATAAATTATTTGTTACATTTATTGCAACAAATTATTTCTCTCATGCAATCAAACTTCCGTTGAGCGTGTTTCCTAATACATACATACACATCCTCACTCATCAATAACATTTTCGTACTGAAGCCAAAAGCGCTCAGGTGGGAAGTGGGAACAAATAAACGTAGATTTGTCCAGTTGCATTCGTGAATGTTCGTCCCTTATATTTGTTGTGTTTTCATATTATCCGTTCGAATTTGTCAACATCTGTATGACTAGATCTACCCTATTTGGGTTTTTATGTTAGTACCATCAAAAATACATTAGAAAGCAATCATCTATACTGACAAGAGGTCGTTAAGCCATTTTACCTGGAATATAAATAATCCTTGCAAACAATTATGCGACTCATTAGGAATTTTCAGTGTATAATTCCAAATCACCCACCATCGTAATGATCTTTTGTGGATTCTTCTCCTTTTACGAATGAAATAATGTAATAAAATGTTATTGAAATAATGTGATGAATGGAAACCGCTAAACACTGTTCCACAATTATTTCACTGAAGACACCGTGCTGAAGACGGATCTGTTCCGTTGCCGCGCCAAGCTGGCATCGCCGCCGAGGATTATTTCCGTTCAAAATGCATTGGGCTATGCTGCCTACACTGCATTCTAAATGTAACTTTCAGAATAGAATTCAGGACATTCATTGATAATGTTTTAGTTGCACTAGTGTTGATATGGCGTAACCTCCGTTCTGCTAATTCGATTCCAGCAAATACTTTGAAATTGGATTTATATTGATTAGTTCAGTCAGGTAAGGCAGACATTAATCAAGGCTGCTTGACCCACCTTGTACTGATGAGGGAAAAATACCCCGAAACCGGTCTACAGGGGGTCAGCCTGAGTGAAGTGGTGAATATTGATCCATTTCGCAACAAAAATTTGAAAGGGACCTTTTAGGACTTTGCATGTTTATCCATCGGATGTCATTTAACGTCCGTCGAGACATTAGCCACGGAAAGAGTTGTTTCTTTATGTATTGAGGGCTAAGACATTTTTAATTTTTAATGAAACGTTTCAAAAGGTTCCAGAATTGAATTTGCTGCCGCACTCCGGATTATAGACTTACAAAAAATTAATTGATTTCAAGTATTTAAAATGTGAAAAATTTCCCATTTTGAATTTAATTTCACTCATTGGAGCTATTTACTGATAATCCTCGAAATTTTAATATTTCATGTATCGAAAGACCGAGAGACTCATCTGTGGGAAGGTAGTTGTTGTTTTCATTCTAGAATTTGATAAAATATCATAGATCAATAAGAATACACTCTTTTTTTATAAACATACATTTTTCAAAGGTTAGGGACAAGAATTCATATATCATTTCTAAGCACCTTATATTTTGTCCCACTGAGAAAATATATTTCCCCTCGGTTGCATTTTCAAATACATACCTCAGTTCCGGACACGATGATCTACTGACTTCATCCAAATTCTTTGTTGCATATGCCTTAGGACCCATTGATGTTTCGAACATGGCCGCATTCTGATTCTCGAGTATAGCATCTTGAAGAATAACTGCCAAATTGAAAATACCAGCAACGGTCCAATTTTTTCAGCTTCACTGATGAGTTCTACACATCCATCTCTCTGGATGGTATTAGCAGTGGAAATTTTGACAACAACACCATACCTCCTCCAAAATCTGAAAAAAAAAATCAGATCGTAGAGTTATATATATATATATATATATATATATATATATATATATATATATATATATATATATATATATATATATATATATATATATATATATATATATATAGAAACTTCTCTTTGAATGGAAATTATCCCATCAACTGAGTCTGAACTAGTCAATGAATCATCCATATGGAAATTGTTTTTGATCACCCGTGCCGCGCTAGAGAATTGCACTTTATTTTCTTCTGCCAACTGAAACAATGTTCTGACAGCTAAATATGGCGCTGGAGCAGTAGCATAGGTAACTGTATTGAGTTCATAGCATTTCAGAGGTTCAGAAGAATCTTTCCTACATAAAATTAGTTGTAATTTTCGCTGGTCTTTATAGATGAGTATTTGTCGATACATTTGTGAAATGTCTGCATTGATAACAATTGAATGCTGTCTGAAGCTGCGCAAAATTGAAAATAGATCTGACTGAATTGTAGGGCCACTGAACTGTATATTGTTGAGTGATACGCCACTGTCCGACTCAGCACTCGTATCAGAAACAACCCTTACCTTTGTTATTGAACTTGATTTTTTAACAATAGCATGATTTGGAAGGTAATAAATAGTTTCATTGGAATATTATTCATCAAGTAGGGTCATGTGACCCAATTCCTCGTACTCGCGCATAAAAGAAACATATTCCACTTTCAATTGTTCATTTTTATTGAGTTTTCGTTCAATTGCCAAAAATCTATCCAAAGCCATCTTTCGCGAATCACCCAGAAGTCTAGTTTCATCTTTTATTGGCATTTTGACAATAAAACGACCATCTACATCGCGACTAAAATTGTTCATGAAATGTGATTCACATAATGTTCAGATTTCGTTAGGATTTTTTCAGAATTATTACATTCTTCTAATTGCCAGAACTTGTTCAAATTGTCATTTATCGCATTCTCAAGTTGCATATTGAAACTTACAATAGAAGTATTGATTCTAGAAGGAAGATTCAAATTTACTGATACTATCCAATCAGTTTTTTGAAGAATGTCTTTACCACTACCTAAAACAATCTGACCGACAGTAAGCAAATCCCAAAAAATATTAGCGCCCAGTAACATATCGATTTTGCTAGGTTTATTGAATTCTGGGTCAGCCAATGGTATATTCGGAGGAATTTTTAAATTACTAATCTTGATGAATATATTTGATAGATGTTCGGTTATTTTTGGTAGTATGAAACAGGAAAAACTAGATTTGAATTGACTGTTACGAGATTTTATTTCAACTAATAGCCAAATTAGTTGGGGATCTTTCAAGTTCAGTCTTTGACATAGCTCCTCAGTTATGAAGGAACTCTGTGAACCATTGTCGAAAAATACTCGTGCCAGCTGTAACTTTCCCTTATGATATTTAATTCTAACCACAACCGTGGAAAAGGTTTTTTTGTGACGATTATTACAAATTCACTCAACCCTTTATGGACGAAATTTCTGAAAATACTAACAACATATTTTTTCAATTGTAACAAAGACCACAAAGGCCAGTGTTTATGAACCTAACTTCAGAACCAACGGAACCATTACATAAATTTTCATCCCTCCTAGTGGTTGCATTTCTAAAAAGACAGAAATCTGTTTTTCTTCAACCCTCCCAAAGACCCAAAATACTCATGCATGTGACACCAATCTGAAAACTAATGGAACCCCTTTTTTAAAAAATACCAATTTTCAAGAACTCAACTTGAAAACTAACTATACAGACTTTCAACCCCTATTTTACCTCCTTGGGGTTGAACATTTTCGAAAACCCTGAAACACATTCTTCTTCATTTGTGGAGAAGAGCCCAATTACTAATTTCCATGACCCTAATTTCGAAACCTACTGTATTTTCACTTTCATACCACTTCTCAACCATCCCTTTAGAAATGGAATGTGAAGAAATATGCTGTCAAAATTTTTGATCTTATGTTAGCGGTTTGGTCTGGGCGTTGATCATATATCAGTCAATCAGTGAGTCAGTTAGTCAGGACATGTAATTATATATGTACATATCACCTCATACACCACGTAGCTGCTGTGAACCGTTGAGAAGATCACTCGACTATCTTCCATCTCCATCAACAAATTAACTTCATCATGTTGTAGTGTCATGGTAACTACATATGTGTGCCAAGTTTCAACAAAATCGGTTAACAAGGGTGAAATCAATGAAACAAAATCGAATCGGATAACCCAGTGCAAAGTTATGCGTGGTAGAATCGTTGAGAAATGAACATTCAGTTGGTGAACCAACAATCATCGCCAATTTTCCCAACCTCAGAAGTGTGTTTTGTTCCAAATGGTACCAACTTCGAAGAAAACCATATCAATTAAAAAACGAATCATTAAAATCGGACTACTCAGTAGAAAGTTATGCGTCGTCATACATGAATATATATATATATATATATATATATATATATATATATTCGCGTCGACTAGAGAACCCCCTCATTTGTTTTTCGTCGGTTAAAGAAATATAATTCTCACTTGATCCTGAAACGCTGGTATCCATTCTTGATTCCTCCTCGAGACGTTAATACCAATTTCCTGGCACCCCTCAGTACCATCCAATCAGCTAGTTCCAGTCCCAATCCTCCCAAACCGCCTATAATTATATAGGTCTTGGTAGGGTCACAATAGAACCTGAAAAATATCACCGAGATAAGGCCACATTCGTGAATAGTAGGTTTATCAAGGAACAACATGGGTACTTGGAATCCATCAAAATGATCGTAATTCAATTTTCAAAGGAGTTCCTCAGTTATATCAGTCGAAAGCTATATAATATTTTTTGGAAAATTTTCCCAGAATTACCGGACCTGAGTAATGGAAATAAAATATTTCTTTGAAATTCTTCATTTTTCAATATGATAACTCTTGCACTCCTGACAGCGACATTTGATTCAGATTCTTTAGATCAAGATTCAGATTCTTTATTCAGTGAGGTGATGAGGTAAGTATAACATTGGATCATATTGATAATTTTCTTGAATTAAGTTGCATGGTTAGCTAGTCTGGAGTGAATGCCTAAGCCTGGAAGGCTTGTGGTGCATTCCTATCATTCTAGCTAACCGTTTTCAATGTAGCTGGTATTTTCAAATTGATTATCACTAACCTATATGAACACAAACACACACACAATATATATATATATATATATATATTTATATATATATATTTATATATATATATATATATATATATATATACATATATATAAAAACTAACCTAAGCCTAAAAAGTTTTGTAAGGTTTCTTATAGTTGGAGGGAGAAGAGGGATCAAAGGAATCACATAATATTTTCTTTTTACTGAGATATATGGCACAATTTTTTTTTTTAACTGAAATATATTTAGTATGTGCTGGTTTTCAGAATATTAATTTAGTCGATGATTTGAATTTCTTGAGACTTTCGCATTCTCTCATTTCTGTGGGCAGTGAATTGATAGCCACGATACCTTTTCTGAAGGTAGATATTTAATATTTTCAACTTCCCAATCTTCAGAGGTTATTGTTTGGAAATCCAAATTCAGTTATGAACTGCTGACCACAGTCACATTCTGTAGGTTTACTTGTTCATCCAAAATGAGAGTGCATGAAAGCAATTATTCAAACGGTAAAGCAGTACACGAATCATTGTGCGACATACAAATTTATCAGGTAGAGATCTGCCACTTTCGTTTTTTTTTTATTGAATCGAAACCTAAAGGTTTCTTTCAATAGTTCAATTGTGAAATAACGTTAGAAAATACTTTATATGAAAGGTGCAATAACTGTATATTATTTCTATATTATTTATCATTCAAGAGGATACGAACAAAACGATCCGATTCGGCGTTCACTATGGGCCTATTTATTCTAGATAATTTTTTGTGCGCATGCCCCAACTTCCGCCTTGTTTTTCGGGCACTCTACACCAATATATTATTTTATTGGTTTTCCAAAGTCTTGTCTCGAAAGCTTCTGAAGAAATTTTATAAGTGTGCTAAATGTGATTTGTGGGTCAAAAGATGTGAACGAGATGATGGTGAACTTTTGGTATTTTTTTTTCAATGTTTGAGTGGGATTTGTTGTTTGCTTCTTTGGTCAAAGCAAGGAAACCTGCATGATGTTCACTAAGTTCATCCTACAATTATAATATACCGTGTGACATAGACTCATGGTACACCCTCCTTTTCTCCTTTGTTTCTCTAGCTATATTTCTGAAATTTGAAACATTCAATATGCTCACTAGACGGCATTTTTTGACATTTTTGAAAAAAAACAATTCTTACCAAAATGACATGAACTTTCGATTCTCAAATGGGACAGCCTATGTACTATCACATTTTTGAAATCTTCCTTATTATCAGAATCCAATGATACCTTATAGTTGATATACGTGCCAAAGAGTGAAACAAAAGGTTTTTTTAATCGAAACAACATTTTTCCAAATGGTACCATAATGGTAATCTGACGTCATTCGAAAATACCATAGATAGATAGATAGGAAGATATCATTTATTTTGCCAAAGATAACATTAGAAAAAATTGAAAAATCGAATTTAAACGGTTTTCTTCACATAAAGGATTCAATATAAAATTGAACCAGAGAAAGGTAGATCTCAGATGAAAAACAACTACTTTCCTGGCAAATACCACGCAGAACGTTGAATGATATTCACCTGAAAATCCATGCATACTTCCATATAATATCAATGGACATTGAATGCAAATGTTTCTTTCTGATAAGCTCAACTACTTTCGTGTTCACCTAACAATCCGCATACCGGTTTCAGGCTTCTTGGCCCTCATCAGTCGGAGTAGTCAACCAGCCAAAGGTCCAAGAACTCTGGCTGAAGTGAGACAAACGTAAACAAACCATCATCGGTCTTGTAACACCTATAGGTACGCCGGAAAAGATAAACTTTAACTGGCGGTACCTAGTGAGAGAAAGAATCACTCCGAGAATCCTCCACCTCAATAGGTTTCTAAATAGAAGATTCCTTCTCAGTAGGAGTGGCAAGCCCGTCTAGCATATAGTGAGAGATAAGTGCCATGTGAAGTGGAATGAATAGAAAAATCGAATTTAAACGGTTTTCTTCACATAAAGGATTCAATATAAAATTGAACCAGAGAAGGTAGATCTCAGGTGAAAACAACTACTTTCCTGGCAAATACCACGAGAACGTTGAATGATATTCACCTGAAAATCCATGCATACTTCCATATAATATCAATGGACATTGAATGCAAATGTTTCTTTCTGATAAGCTCGATTATGTTTAATTTATGTCGTGTTCACCTAACAATCCGCATACCGGTTTCAGGCTTCTTGGCCCTCATCAGTACGGAGTAGTCAACCAGCCAAAGGTCCAAAGAACTCTGGCTGAAGTGAGACACAACGTAAACAAACCATCATCGATCTTGTAACACCTACAGGTACGCCAGAAAAGATAAACTTTAACTGGCGGTACCTAGTACAGAAAGAAACACTCCGAAAATCTCCACCTCGATAGGTTTCTAAATAAAGATTCCTTCTCAGTAGGTGGCAAGCCCGTCTAGCATGTAGTGAGATAAGTGCCATGTGAAGTGGAATGAATAGAAAAATCGAATTTAAACGGTTTCTTCACATAAAGGATTCAATATAGATTGAACCAGAGAAGGTAGATCTCAGGTGAAAACAACTACTTTCTGGCAAATACCAGCAGAACGTTGAATGATATTCACCTGAAAATCCATGCATACTTCCATATATATCATGGACATTGAATGCAAATGTTTCTTTCTGATAAGCTCGATTATGTTTAATTTATGTCGTGTTCACCTCAATCCGCATACCGGTTTCAGGCTTCTTGGCCTCATCAGTACGGTAGTCAACCAGCCAAAGGTCAAGAACTCTGGCTGAAGTGAGACAACGTAAACAAACCATCATCGATCTTGCACACCTATAGGTACGCCGGAAAAGCCTATAGGTGTTGCAAGATCGATGATGGTTTGTTTACGTTGTCTCACTCGCAAGTTCTTGACCTTTGGCTGGTTATTCCTACTGATGAGCCAAAACTGAAACTAGCGATAGTAACACGACATAATTGAAATAATCGAGCTTATCGAAAACATTGCATTCAATGTCCATTGATATTATATGGAATGATTTCAGGGAATATCTCAACGTTCTGCTGTATTGCCAGGAAAGTAGGTTTTCACCTGAGATCTACCTTTCTCTGGTTCAATTTTATATTGAATCCTTTATGTGAAGAAAACCGTTTAAATTCGCTTTTTCTATTCATTCCACTTCACATGGCACTTATCTCGAAGATAACATTGTTGTAATATAGCAATAGTCAGGTATACACTCCATATATTCATTTATGTCACTAGGTGCCGCCGGTTAAAAGTTATCTTTTCCGACGCACCTAAAGATGTTTTAAGCTCGATGATGATTTTATTTATCTTGTGTCTCGCTTCAGCCGGAGCTCGCCGGATCTCTGGCTGGTGACGACTCCGTACTGATGAGGGCTAAGGCCTGAAACCGGTATGCGGATTGTTAGGCGGACACGACATGAATTTAAACATAATCGAGCTCATCAGGAAGGAACATTTGCGAACAATATCCATTTATATGGAAGTTTGCATGGATTGTCAGGTGAATATCATTCGACGTTCTGCGTGGTATTTGCTAGGAAAGTAGTTGTTTTTCGCCTGTCAGTCTACCAATTGTGTTTCAATTTATTTAGAACCTTTTGTGAAGACGACTTTGTGTGCTTTATGCATTTCATTTCTTATTTTCTCTCCCTTCATACGGCTTTTTCTTTCATTAGGTATGTAATAGTTTGTACTTGTCAGTTATAACAACACTAATGACATTTTATCTTCTTATAAGAAACGAAAGATATGGTTTCAATAGATGATTAACAATGGTGCATCACATATCCAAGTGCCCAGTACTGTACCCAGACAGCACTGGATAGTCCATGAATATTCATAGAATATTATTTTTGGGATATTGGAATATTCTTAAATGTGCCCGGGATATACATATCTTTCTTGGGATATTTCTTGAATGTGCAGTTGGGGAAAATTTTAGATATTCCTTGAATATTCCATGAGGAATATTCCTGGAATATCCAGAATATTCCATAATTATTCCAGAAAGAATACTCCTGGAATATTCCTCGTATATTCAGAATATACCTACAATAATCCAACCATAAAAAATATGATAATTTTAATACCGAAAGTTTTCAAACAAAATAACATCCCTGAAATTTCGGAAATTAGGGAAATGAAGAAAAATACAACTGTTTCCCCACATGGGTATCCTCGAATATAAAATCTTGAATGGCACTTTTACATCAATAATATGAACTCCTAAAATTAAACCTGACAATTCGAGCAAAGTATTTGCTTACATTCGCCAAGGAACAAAACTTCATTTTAAAAATTATGTAGTAGTGCAATACGTAAAATGGTTTTCCTCAGGTATTTGTGGATTGGAGTGGCAGGTTCCACCCAGAGAAAAAAACATTTGATTTTCGCAGACTGCGCACCCCTTCCCTACAATGGAATAAAACAACATGAATTTGAACAGGTCTATTTCTATATAGTTATAATAATGATAAAACATATTTTATTAACCCGATTCTTCCGTCACTACGGAGATATCTGAGAAAAACAAGAAATGCAAGATCGAACTATATACTGCTATCTGAATCAGAAAAACTTGAATCCATTCTATCACTAATAGTTTCAACTTGATTACTCAACTGTCCTTCTGCATGCTGTGACGGAGTTTGTGTAAAAATTGCATTGAGAATATTTTCAGTTTCCTGGTGTACTTCCTTATACCAAGCAGTGCTTCTTTTTTTCCTTGGCATTTTGTAGAAAACGCCTTGAAAATGAAATGATCACCGATAGACAAATGGAATTTTCATGGAATGAAATGAATGATAACATAAAAGTGTACTTACCACACTGTGGTGATTATTGAGAATATTTGTTGAACAATTCCAAACACAATATTTCACATTCAAATATGCAAATGTTATCCATACCAGTAAAAAAAAACAAAAGATGTCAAAGGTCAATCTAAAATGCATTCAACTTTACAGCTCTGCCATCGGGTTAAGCTACGACTACCGGATGATTGACAGACGCTGACGCGCGCGGAATGGTTTTTGATTGGTCGTGAAAGTGCACCTCGATATTTTCCGATCAATTATAATTTGGTCAGTACAGTAGTGTATTTTTGTCAGCTTATCTGAACAAAAACTCTATTTGCAAATCAAATACATCCATTCGCACTTTTTCTCATACTCTCCCCATATTTTGAACTTGAAAATGGTTATTGGTGTTTATTCCATAAAAATAAGGGGGAATATTCCATGAATATACAATACAGAATATTCAATTTTGATTATTCTATGAATATTCTCACATGACTATTCCATGAATATTCACACAGGAATATTCGATGAATATTCATACAGGAATATTCTCACGAGAATATTCGTAGTACATTCTCCCGAGAATATTCCAGGAATATGCATATTGGATTATTCCTGGAATATGCTAGAGGCATGTGAATATTCTAGGAATATTCCATGTATATTCGGAATATACTTTTCCCTTATCGGATATTCATAGAATATTCTAGGAATATTCCGTGCTGTCTGGGTATGATCCGAAAAACGAGCTATATACGAAGAAAGAAGTGATTGCAATGAGTTCGAATACAGATGGTGAGTTTCTTTGGAGAATATATTGTAATAAACACAAGTACACAGAGCGAACAAATGCAAATAGAAACATTTTTAAATTCTTCCATCATTCCAGGTTACAGTGCCTTCGTTAGAGAAGTAGTATATGAACCTACTTCGTACCTGGAAACCTTCGGAACGATGGAAATCCCCTATGCCTGCCAAAGGAATCATATTTTCTGTCGGGATTTGGTAACTTGTGTCTTCCGTACCTTATCATTTTGTATTGTTCACAATATATTCCTTGCGCAACATGTTATGTTGACAACAACAAGCACGAATAACTAGATCAACAGTCGATGGTTTGACGTTAATTGGAGTGGAGAAAATTCGAAATACATGGCATAAAATACAGAAACACTTTTCATTGAACCTTCTTGCTCGAGATAGTCTGTATTTACAAATTGCTTCTTTGTGATTTTGTAGTACTTCCTTGGTAATTCAGCAAAAGAACGTACTTTTGAGAGATATTTATACTGATTGAAAGGCATGAAAAAAAGTCTATAAAATGGCCAGCTAACAGGATTGCGACTGGCAAGGCCAAAAAAACAGGTATGGTGATAACAATTGGGTATTCTCTCACAATGTAATTGATAAAAAAACAACATTTGAAAAAATCCTCCAATAGCTGTTCGAAATGACCACCAGCAACATTCAAACATTTTCGAGCTTGTTTCGCGGCATATCGAATAGTACTGTTCAATTGTTGAGGCGTTATACTTTGAATCGCTTGTCGAACTCGTAATTTCTGGCCATCACGGGTCATTGGGTATGTTTTGTGAACAAGTTTTTTTTAACTGACCCTGAATAAAAAAATCCTAAGGCGTTGAGTCAGGTGATCTTGCAGGCCACCTAACAGGACCATGTGTTCCGATCCAATTTCCCCATATCGGCCACGAAGGTAATCCGTCACTATCCTACTATTGTGCGCGTCACTATCCTACTATTGTGCGGAGGTGCACCATCCCACTGGAAAAACAGTTGATTTTCCAGATTCAGCGGCAAATCTTCTGAAGAATTTAATTTCTGAGGAAACTAAAGTATCTACCACCATTCAAAGGTCCATCAAATAGTATGGGACCAATTATTCGATCTCCAAATACTCCTAGTCATACATTAAACCCAAAAAGTTCTTGGAAATTCCCCTGCCTACATAAATGGTGATTCTCTTGCGTCCAATATCGAGTATTTTGTTTGTTAAATAAACTAAATTGGTGAATCTTGACCCATCGGAGAATACAATTGTTTTCAGAAACTCATTATTTGGCTGTACATTTTTTCAGACGATAATTTTATTTTCATATTTGAGTTTACAATAATTGTGTATACAATTGAAATGGAACATATAAATTCAATAATAGAATATTATGTATAACCAGACAGTTATTGACTGGTATAAGATTATACATGCTTTTAGAATAATTTTCAATAGAATTAAATTTATTGGAAAATAATAACATGTTAACGTAATAACAAATATTCAGACATTGTTGATAGAATAAAATAATGAAAACAAAATTCATAATACATTTGAAATTAATGAACATAAGATAATAATAAAAAGAAGAAATGGAGGTTGTAAAATGAATGGAATCAGTTATTTCTTTGTGATAGAATGTATGTTTTCACTTTAATTTTGAATAGAAATATATTGTTACATTTTTTCAGATCATCGGGTAGATTATTGAATTTTGAGATTGCCTCATATGTAAATTTTTTCTGACCTTTTGTAGAATTAATAGCTTCAAGATGGAACCAGTCTAGTGTGGTGAGTATGAGTTTCAGAGTTTCTTGTTAATATGAAATTAGATTTCAGCCTTTTATTAAAAATATCATAAGCAATTTCCAGAGTGTTTATTGTATAGTGTTCCTCTGAAGAAAATGTATTCGTTTTATCAATCAGTTGATTTGTTGGTATATCATATGGAAGACGATACAGGACTTTCAATGATTTCTTATATAATACAGACATTTTGTTGAAATTATTTTTCGAAAAAGATCCCCTAATATTTATTAAATAGTTTATTCAACTGAGGATGTGAGAATGAAGAATTGAATTTGCTACAGATGTATTAAGTTTGGGACATCTTCTCAGTGCACCAATAATGGGAGATATTTTTTGTTTGAGAATATCAATATGCTTGTCCCATTTCAGTTTCTCATCAATCCAAATACCAGGGTATTTGATTTGGGACGTTTGTTTCAAGCAATTATTCTTCATACGGATATCTAGATTGATAGTTTATTTATTTCGTTGGTGGAAAATCATATATTGAGTTTTATTGGAATCTACAGAAAGGAGGTTTATCGTATATTCTAGAATTGTAAGGTGTTTATTTGCATATAAAAGAACTGTATCATTTGCATATATGGTGTATTCACTAGCTAAATTTATTTTAGAAATATTTTGAATATATAATAAATATGAAATTGGACCTAACACAGATCCTTGAGAAACACCTTTATTTATATATAATTTTTTGGATTCAAAATTATTTACTTCATTTCTAATGGTTCTATTCTTGTGGTAAGATTTCATTAGATTATTTGCCATTCCTCTTATTCCCATTAATCAAGATATTTCAAAAGAATTATATGATCAACTGTATCGGAAGCTTTCTTAAGGTCCATAAAATTGCTATTACATAATTTCCTTTGTCAAGTCTGTCTTGTACAAAATTAATTACTTGTAGTACAGCTGCTTGTGTTCCACTGTTTTCTTGAAAACCAAATTGATTTAAATCAAATCCATATTTTTTATTTATGGAGTTCACTATTCTTTTTTCAATAATTTTTTCAATTATTTTGAAAAATATGCTTAATAATGCTATGGGCCTGTAATTGATTGGATTCTGGGCATCTCCACCTTTATATATTGCTCTTATTGATGCATGTTTTAATTCTGGGGAAGAATTCCGGTTATGAAATATTTATTGATTAATTTACTTAATGGTTCTGCCAAAATATTTTTTAATTTTACAATATCTCGTTTAATGAAACCTTCTGGATCAGGGCATGTTTTCTTTGGGTATTAGTTATATCTATGATTTCATATTCATCAGTGGGGAATAGTTACAATGTTGAATTATTTTCAGTTGGTGGTATAGTATCATTAGGTATATTATCATAGAATGATCTCAATTCTTTGCTGTATTCTCACCAATAGTTGAAAAGTGTGAATTCGTTTTCTCTGCTATTTCTAATTCACTTTTGATAATTTGGCCATTTACTAATAAAGATTCAATATCTGTTTTTTAGGTGAATTTTGATTTTTTTCATACAATAATTCATTGTATCCCATGGTTTTTTTGGATTACCTTGTGATTCTTTAAATTTTTTATTGTAATATTCAGTTTTAGTTCTTTCAATCATGGCATTAACTTTATTTCTCTGAATTTTATCATGAATTATTCTTCATTTTCTTAATTTTGTTTATGTATTTCAAATTTTTTATTTCTAACTTTCATTTCACGAATTAATGAATCAGTAATCCAATCATTGTTTTCACGTATTTTCATATATATTTTGGTAGAAGATAGATATTTAGCTTCTCAAATCATATTAATTAATTCCTAAAATTCTCCATATTGGGTTCTTTTTGAATTATCAGAAAGTATTTGTTTGAATAAGGGGTAAACAATTTTAATTATTTCGCGTTTTATGTAATTTTTTAAAGCAATTTCTGATTTTTCAATGGATGTGTATATTATGCGATGATCTGTTATTGGAATATCTTCTAATTTTTTATTGGAATTTAATTGATGACAGTTAGTCAAAATATGATCAAGTATGCTGAAAGAATTGTTTTGTTTTCTGGTATTCTAGTTTGGTTCAATTTTGTTCATGATCTGAAAATCGTTACTGTTTATTATATATTTATATTCAGTAGAATCACTGTTGTTCGTGAGGAGATTGATATTAAAATCACCTATTATAATAAGTTTTTTATTAAACTTCATTATTTTATCAAAATAATCAAGCAATTCGGTAAGATTTGAATTTGGTGGTCTATAGAGGAAAATAACTCTCAATTTTGAATTAAAATTATGAATTTCAATTTCAATTGTATTGTACTCTTTATTCATATTTCTATGTATTTCTTGATATTTCGAACCATTTTTTAAGTAAATAGCAACTCCACGCCCTTGCTTATTTTCACGGCTGTGGTGAATATTTGTGAAATTTGGGATATTAAAATAATCTGTTTCATTTGGTTTTATCCATGTCTCAGTTAAAATCAATATATGTGTTTGTAGATCATTTTTTAGAATAATTTGTATTTCATCAATTTTATTCACCATATTTCGTATATTTAGATAGAGTATATTTAAATTTTTGGATTTTTGTAACTTTAACAGAATTGAAATTATTCATAATTGATCTTGTCTCTAGATAAAGCAATTTTTTTTTGTAAAATTGGGCATTCGTTACTATTTGAAGTTGATTTTGGTTATTATTTTTTTTAATTGGGGGGAATTCCCCTTTATCTCTCCATACAAATGTTGATGTATTTGATATTTATAAGATCGATACTCATGTTTTTTTTTAAATTCTTCTGACACTTTCACAACTGGTATCCAACTCGGAAGCAATCTTCCTAAGAGATGATGATTTATCGATTTCCACCCTCATGAGATCAATAGTATGTTCATTACCAACATATTATCAGGCTCTCTTCTGAACTGCTCTTCAAGACGCTTGAAATAATTCCGGGGAGCCGGACATTGCCGTTCGAGGTATCTTTTTTTGTACAGCTGTTGAGCAACAACTGCATTTTGCCGACATTTTCCATAAATTAACAGCATATCTACTTTTTTGTTTCTGTTATGAACTGGTGGCCTCCTTAACTCATTTATATCATTAATGCTATCAATTCAATAATGTATTCAGTGACTTACTGACAATTACAGATTATCGAAACGGTAAAATGTGATTTGTGTTCCATGGCCACCTTAATAAATTATTGTTATTGAACCGAGAAGATACTTGAACTTTTCTTAACTACATTATTGTGTTGTTTTGGTTATGCACAAAAGGAGTTGATATAGATGGATACCCCATCATGGTACTTTCGAATGACGTTTGAGTACCATTATGGTACCCATTGGAAAAATGGGGTTTCGGGTAAAAAAACGTTTTGTTCTACTTTTTTGGTACGTATTTCGAACCACAATACTATTTCAATAAAAAATGCGATAGGGTAGTAATATTTTGATTCTTTGGAATAATTTTAGGAAGTTAATGGGTCTCTGATCGAAAAATAAAATGGGTGTTCTGACAAATAAAATATCAACTAAAATGAAATATCAACTGAAAGGTATCATTGGATTCAGATAATTACGAAGATTTGAAAAATGTAATAATATACAGGGTGTCCCAGTTGAAAATCGAAAGTTGATGTAATTTCCGGAAAAAAACTGGAGATGAATTGTTTTTCGAAAAAGTGCCGTCTAGTGAGCATATTCAATGTTCCAAATTTCAGAAATATACCTAGTGGGGGAAGAGTCTGTTTCACACGGTATGTATATAGAGGGAAAATTGAGTGAAACAGCTTGGTCTGTTGAAACATGAAACTTCGTTTTATTTCGAAATAAATAGTGAAATCTATCGACTAGGGGCGGATTCGATAACCCTTGGTGTCTACCTCTTTCCTTTCCAGCTTTGTTGAAACATCTCAATAAATTTCCTAGATTTCCTACATTGAGCCACTCCGATGAAATTCAATATCCAGATTACAGTTTCGAACATCTGAATAACATATATTCTCAAATATTTTCGAAAAATGGAGGGTGCATGTCGCAAGGGGAGTGGGCGTTCTTCATTCCAGTACTTTTATAAACGATTCATGAATTTTTGATTTTCTACAACATCATAGTCAGACTGATCGCTAGTTTTCAAGCAATAACTAAAGATTATAATTCATCCTAACTCACCTAGGAGTTGCTTCTATATCAGATGTATCTGATCTCATCGTTTCCTCCCCACAAACTTGGATGAGAACTTTACCCATGTGTATCCCTTTTGTCATATACCTGTAGGCCTCCTCAATTTCATTCCTTTTGAAGATGGTGCAACCCAGAGGTTTGATTGATCCATTTTTGATACCTTCCATCACAAGCTGCCTAAGGAGCTTCTTCTCCGAAGGCTGTTTATAGAATAGTGCATCCAGAACAACACCATGGAAAGAAGCTTCCTTGTTCATTAGCGTCAAATTCAAGGAGTTGTTCGAGACTAAATCGTACCTTCCAATTTCCAAGAACCTTCCACCCCGTGCAAGGCACCTAACAGATGCCAATAGTTCATCTTCTGATAGTGAATTCAGAACCATATCTACACCTCGTCCTCTAGTTCGTCTCATTACCATCTTCACAAATGATTGATCCCGTGAGTTCCCGATGTCCCTGTCTGAAATTGAATGCATTTTCCGAATCAGAAATATGAACAATGTTATTCATGATATTGAGAGCCGGTTCGGTGTCTGGCTGAAAATTGGCCTGAAAATGTTAGGAATTTGATAAGGGTTGAAAAGGGAAACATTCTCAATTGAATATTGACTAGAAATATGTGATTCAATGTCCAGCGTGGCTTAAGCCGGCGAAGTAGTTATTTTCTGTTAGACGTTCACAAAACATAAATTCATTTATCGTGGATTTTTCAATTCACAGAAAAATATTTCTAGTCAATATTCAATTGAGAATGTTTCACCTCTCAACATGAATACCCCACAAGAGGTTATCCTGACGATGGAAGATAATGACTATAGTTTATCTTTCAGTCGCAGATCATTCCACATCTGATTTTATGAACATCCTGTTCATATTTTCAACAAATCAATTGATAAAGGTATGTGAAACAAGGGACGTTTCTGAAATTGTTACAGAGAGAATTTCCAAAGAATTGTTGTTTCTTTGCTTCACTACACTCCTTAATTCCCTGAATTGATTTTTTCCAGATTGACGGAAATATCTTCTTTGGCAAGTCGTCGATAAGTCATTGTGAAATCCTCCACATGGTGATTATTTTTCAATAAGCAGTTATCGCACCAAAGATTCGATATATAAATGGGGAACAAGTGGAGTTTTTGGCAAGTCAGATCATTGAAAAAACTAGACAAGTACTTATGTATCCAATAGAAAAAAGTACAAATTAACAACATTTTAGAAGAATCTCAGAAAGTCAGAAATGGAATATATTCCATATCAATATGCAGGCAAAATGTTGACTGAAGGAGCTTCCATATTAACTTCCTCGAATGGAGGCACAATTGGAATTTAAAACCCTAATTTTCAAAGGATGAATATTATATAAAATAAGAATGAGCGATATTTTTTGGGACTCGGCTGATCTGAAGTGATAATTCCAAAGGTGATTGATTACCTTTTCGGGATCACTAAGCACCAAGCCTTACCTTACCTATGGATCTATTAAAAAATTGTCTAAATATGATAACACGGCCTGTGGCATCCCCAAGAACTATTTATCCCGTGGGTGTCCTTATATTATGTATACTCGAGAGATTACAGTGTGGATATGAGCATTGTTACTGATGTTTTGCGGTGCGGAGTGAGTTCAATGCGTTTGAGTAAGTTTTATGAAATAATATTTTATGGTTGCATTTATATATTTTTTTCATATAATAATGATTCATTGAAAAAAAATAAACAACTATTAGCATACATATGAATACAGATTGATATTTGCAATATGAAAGGAAAACCATTTAGGTACTGGAGTGCTCATATGCACTACCCGGCAAATGGAAAACTTATTTACTACCAGTGTTTTTACTTTCTAAGCCTTCCTGGTACAATCATAAAAAAGTTCTGGCGTGTGTCTCTAGTTGCCCAGATCATTAGTAAAGGCGCTATCAAATATATTTGAGGAATAGAAGCTCGGCTAGCTAGATTGGACATCTGTTATCTGAATCCGCATGATTTACGCAGTTCACAATATTTCTTAATCTGTGCCGTGTGTTGCTGTGGTTAGGAATTATCCATTGAAAATAATTTTATCAATATGGCTTTCTGGAGACCTTTCGAAACAAATAATAACATTCAGTTGAGATAACATGTGTCTACTTTTACATGGGGTGATCACTTGCTATGATTGTAAGAATAAGTAACTGAAAAAATACCACTGGAAAATAATATACCGACGCCTATGTCAAGGCGGCAATGGGAAAGAGGAATCTTTAACGAAACTTTTTATGTTGGTCCAATTGGGATTAGATATACTATACGTGTCAGTGATATTTATACACTTCAAATTACGAAATAAAAACAAGATTATGCATAAATTGAACTAATTATAGTTATAACTTCTAGATACCCGATAGTATAGTTAAAATTTTCTGAAGAATACGTTTAGTAGGATAGAGAAGGAAATAATAACTCAAAATGAATATTTGCAACACCAAAATAACATTTAAGCTGTTGAAGGTGGTTCCCCCACGAGACAGTTGAATAAGGAAATTATTAAAATTCGATAATTCGTTCGGATCGTGATCAATAACTTTGTAAAGCCCATATATACGTACTCAGTGCCAGTAGATATAGTACGAATATCATTTGCTTTCGTAAAATTTATTCTAAAAGTATTTTTGATCTGACATTGCGAGTAAACTTTTTGACGGAACTATCCGGGCTATGCCTCAACACACAGAAAAGGTTGCCTATACAGACGATGCATTGTTGAAGAAAATATCGTGAGTAATCCGAAACATATTTGGCAATTCATCAAAAACAAAAGAAAATCGAAAGAAACTCCTGATATCATAAAATACAATGAAGGCGGCAACAAAGAAGATCCGGCAAACTTTAGGCCTATATCGCTCATTCCAACCTTAGCAAAAATAATTGAGAAACTGGTAAAAAAAAGAATGATGGAATTTTTGAACAGAAACAGGATATTGAGTGCACATCAGTATGGCTTTCAAAATTTAAGAGTACAAGCGACGCTATATCAACAGTATTGCAAATGGTGTATAATGAAATCAACAGTGGGGAAGCCACTGCAGCAGTGCTTTGTGACTTATCCAAAGCTTTCGACTGTGTCAATCACAGTATTTTGCTTCGTAAACTCACAAGATATGGTTTTAGGGACAACAGTCATATTTGGATTACATCATACCTTTCTGATAGAATTCAATTCGTAAGAATGTCGTCTAACTCGGACGTTGGAGAGATGAATTGTGGAGTACCTCAAGGCTCTGTATTAGGTCCTATTCTGTTTTTATTGTATATCAATGACTTGACCAACATATCGATTACAGGAAGCTTTACCTTATTTGCTGACGACACCACATTATTGTGGCATGACAAGGACAAAAACAGATTGCATAACAGAATGTGCCAAGACATACAAAAAATGAAGAACTGGTGTAACTCAAATCTTTTATCATTGAATACCAGCAGAACAAATATATTAGGATTCAAGTGTAATATACCTGATATCCCCCTCGACAATGACATAATGAAAAATAACTCCACTTTGAAATTCTTGGGAGTCTATTAAGACGAAAATTTGAAATTCTCTCAGCATATTGCACACATCAACAAAAAATTGGCATCAGGCTGTTACGCAATGAGAAACGTTTCTAAGGAACTGGGGTTTGCTGCAGCGAAGGTGATGTACTATGCCTTAATAGACTCTCATCTAAGGTATGGTATACCCTTTTGGGGTGTCTGCAGTAAACAACTTATGCAATCGGTTTTTGTCTGGCAGAAAAGGGCTATTAGGTACTTATGTAAAGCGAAATGGCGGGATTCATGTAAACCCCTTTTTCGAGAACATAGAATCCTAACTGTTATTTCAATATTCATATTGGAAAACATCATACATAAAAATAGGGAGAAGTATGAATCCACAGCCACATACCACACAAGGCGGTCAAACGAACTGAATCTACCAATTCCAAAAACATGTTTTGTTCAAAACTCGTTGATATATAATGGAATCAGGATGTACAATAAACTTCCCAATGAAATCAAAGAGACTTCTTTCAACATATTCAGAAATAAATGTGAAAAACTATTAAGTGATAAAGCCTATTATGACCTACAAGAATATTTTGATGATGCCCTGTAATTTATAATGTGTAGTATTTGCGATTGTACTGTGTGGAAAAATATAATTCTAATCGTTAGTCTTGTCCTGTAACCTTTGTATATGTACATATGTGTATATGTGTATATATATGTATATATATGTATATATGTATATTTTATATTTTAATTCAATTATTGTCACATTTTATATTTCATGTTTATATTAGTATTATTATTTATGACATTGTGTTTGTAACAAGAATTCTATTCTTAAACAATAAACATATTATTATTACTATTAATCAATTGTTGATGAGCAATGCATTTTCAAAGTATTTTTCCTGGTGTTCATCCCTCAGCTCAATGTTCAAGTAGAAATGCCAAATAATACACCCTCAAATATCACAAATTATGATATCAACCAGAAGGATATTATGAAAAAACTCAATAGTCTACCTAATGGAGGACCTGGTCCAGACGATGTTCCAACGTGTTTTTGAAAAAATGCTCTCTTCATCTAACGGAACCCCTGTACATATTATACAACAAGTCATTAAGTGAAGGACACTTTCCGCAAATCTGGAAAACTGCATATATCACACCTATATTTAAATCTGGGGATAGACACATTATCGAAAATTACAGGCCCATTTCAAAACTATATATCATTGCTTAAATATTCGAAAGTATTATTTTTGACTCCTTGTTTTTTGATACAAAGAACATATTGAATATCCAGCAACACGGCTTTATCAGAGACCGTTCTGTAGACTCGAATCTAATTATATACACAGAATATATATTGAAGAATATGAATCGCAGAGCTCAGGTTGACTCTGTGTACACCGATTTCAGCAAGACCTTCGACAAAATCGATCATTCAATTTTACTCCCGAAGCTTGCGAGATTTGGTGTGCACGGAGCACTTCTTGAATGGCTAAGTTTGTATGTCAGAGGCAGGTACCAAACAGTTACTATGAACAATCAAAAATCAGATAATGTTCTGGTTACGTCTGGCGTTCCTCAGAGATCCCATTTGGGACCCCTGCTGTTCAACATATATATTAATGATATAAGCGAGTGCTTTCACTCCTCCAGATTTCTCATGTACGCAGATGACCTGAAAGTATTTTTTCCTGTCACTTGCCCTAACAATGCGATACTCATTCAGAAAGATCTATATAGGTTGTCTGAGTACTGTAAAGACAATAGCCTCTACCTCAACCTAACCAAATGCTACGATATCACTTTCAGTGGAATCTCAACAATAATACCAACCTCATATGAAATCTCAAATAAAAAGCTAGAAACCGTCAAGCAAGTAAAAGACCTTGGTATAGTCCTCGACTCCAAATTGTATTTGACCAGCACTTATGTAGCGTCTCCAAGAAGGCTAACAAGATGCTAGGCTTTATAATCAGATCCTGCTATGAACTGAGAAATCCCAGAACCCTTAGAACACTGTATATGTCCTACGTTAATAGCGTTCTGACTTATGGCTCAGTAATCTGGAACCCTCTTTATAATATTTATGCCCAAAAACTTGAGAGTATTCAAAATAAATCCATCGATTATGTAAACAGGAAATGCTTCCCACATATCAATGAAAGGTGCAACGTTCGAAAAGAACTGAATCTTATCTCACTCGCGCACCGGAGGAAAATTACAGATGTGAAATTCATCTATAAAGTCGTAAATAGCAAAATTGATGCAATCGAAATAGTTTCTCAAATTCGATATGCTACACCAGTCTATAATACTCGCCAAACTCTTTTATTCTTTACCGAGCAGGCAAAAACAAACTATTTTCTAAACTCCCCTCTACACAGGATAACACAGACCTACAATATATTGTCAAGTTCCACCAGCATCGACATATCTGCAAATAGCTTCTACAAATTCCAAAACATTCTGAAAACGCACTTTTTACAATTAGAGTACCATTGAATATCTGCCAAGTTGTATATCAAACAATAGTTTTTCCTATAAATATCATATTTATTTGTATTTCCAATAATTATTTTCTCATGATTATTTTTGTTATAATTCCCATATCATACTTTTTTTTCATTTATTGTAATTTCTATAACTATTTAGGAGATACATATTTTTGGGCTAGTCCTGTTTGTATCCCACAATGAATGAATGAATAACTTTGCAATTTTCAATGTGCTAATACACGCTTTTGGCACATTTTTCTAGGGGTTATTCCGGATCCAATGAGCTATCACACATAATTTCAAGAACAGTATCTCTATTTTAGACCATTTTCAACTTGTCGATTGTACTATGTGCTGAAAATTGTCCTCGGAAAATATGGAATGCTCTGAGCAACCCCAATATTCGAGCAAATAATGTTTTTTTGAAATACCAGGGAATTTGTATGAACTTAACGAAATTATTGACTACTTTGCCAAATTTGTTCAAAACGTCACGAATAATTGTGATGAAAATATAAATTCCTTCAGTGAAAATACCTTTGACCCTTAAAACAAATTAATATTTCATTCAACCACTGTTGAGGAAGTTCGCGACTTCATTCACAGCTTAAAAAAACAAGCTCTTGGTGTTGACCAAATCTCATCTCATATGATAAAACTCTGTGGCCCAGTTATTGATGTTTATATAGCACACATAGGTAATTGCTGCATAGAAAAATCATACTTTCCTAGTCAAAGGACAATTGCGCTCGGTAAGCCTTTTCCTAAGAAACGAGACCCCACTAGCTTTTCTGAACTTAGAATTATAAGTATTTCACCTTCCATGTCCAAGATTCCTGGAAAAGTAATTTATAAACAATTTCTTAAATAATTCTCAGGACAGGTACAGCGTTGGCCACAGTTACTACCGATACCATTGAAGATCTGGACGATGGTTTGCTAGTACTTTTAGACTTTTCGAAAAGCATTTGATACCATCAACCATGAGCTTATATGTTCCAAATTTCGATATTACGGCTTTGATGGTAACGCAGTTCTTTTGACTTTTTGGAAAGGACATAACAAGTTTTCATCAATTACATATATTCCACATCATTGGATATATTTTTCGGTATCCCACAGGGATCTATACTTGGACCACTCATTTTCATTATCCACACGGCCGTCATACTTACTTCTGTTGAACGCTGTGAAATTCAAGCTTATGCTGATGACACACAACTACATGTCAATTGTGATTCTGACGATTACTTAATGCACAAACTATCATCAATGATGATCTCAAATAGAAAAACTATCTCCGCAACACGATCCACAACTCAATACTGAAAAATCAACACTGATGTGCTTTGGAAGTCGAGTTAAAAACGACTTCATTCGAAATAATATGCAGATCAGTATCGATGGTCACATCTTGGGAATGGTAGACTCCGCAAGAAATTTAGGTGTGCAGCTCAATTCGGAACTCAGATTTTCTGGCCATTTGAAAAACCTTATGAGAAAATCATCCTCATCTCTTTTATTTATCTATTGTAACCGCCATATTTTGAGCATGAAGCTGAAAAAGATGTTGTGCGACTCACTAGTCATTTTAAATACTGTGACTTCATTTATGGTCCGTGCCTTCTAGCATCAGACATAATTTGGGGGTATTTCCGTCCAATTGGAAAATTGCAAGAGTACAGCCAGTCCCTACAAAAGGCAAAAAGGCCCTACCTAGCAACTACAGACCTATCGCACTGCTATCTATTATTTCAAAGGTCATGGAAAAAGCCATCAACATCGAGCTCATGAAATATCTGGAAGACTCAGGAATTGTCAACGATAGGCAATATGGCTTCCACCATCAGAGATCAACTGGTGACCTGCTCGCTTACGTCTCACATATATGGCAGCTATCTATTGAAAAGTATGGAGAAACTTTAGCTGTGGCATTAGATATCTCCAAGGCGTTCGATCGAGTTTGGCACCAGGAACTCCTCGCCAAGCTTCCGTCTTATGGCTTGCCCCCTCAGCTGTGTTCTCTGCTTGCTAGTTTTCTCTCAAACAGGTCTCTCCATGTAGTGGTCGATGGAGTTTCATCTGACACTCTACTCATAAATGCTGGTGTTCCGCAAGGATCTATTCTCGCACCAACACTATTTCTACTTCACATCAACGACCTGTTGAAAGCAACTTCATGTCGTACTTTGCCGATGATAGTACCCTCCATACCGCTTTCTCTTCCAGGGCCCCTATATCAGCCCGTGAAACCAGAAATGAACGAGGAAGAAATGTTAATAATATAAATATGGACTTAGCAACAATTCTCGAGTGGGGATCTAATAACTTGGTAGAATTCAATGCAAACAAAACACAAGCATGTCTTTTCTCTAAAAGGCCGATCTCACTGTGCCTAACATAACTTTGTCAGGAGTAACCATACCACTGAAGTCATCCATATCGATGCTTGGTATCACAACCTTTCCGGGAAAATCTTTGCAACAAAGTGCATCCCAAAAACTTGGTTTTTTGTTTCGTGCCAAGAGCTGTTTCACCCCCACTCAGCTGCTTATGATCTATAAGGCACAGATCCGACCTGTCCTGGAATACTGTTCCCATATTTGGAGCGCGGCACCTAAACATATCCTGAGGCTATTGGATTCTGTCCAAAAAAGGGCAATTCGTCTCGTCGGTGATGCCTTGCTTACAAACTCGCTCACTTGTCTGGAACACCGTGTAAAAGTTGGCGATTTGTCTCTTTTTTATAGATATTTTCATGGGCGATGCTCTTCTGAAATATCAACAATCGTTCTTGCTTTGGCAGTCTCTTCAAGATCAACCCGTCAAGTTCAGTCATCACACTCCTTCGTGGTCACTTTGGAGACCTGCAGAACATCACTTTCCAAAGACTCGTTCATCCAACGAACAGCGAGGCTTCGGAACTCATTGCCTAGGGAGGTGTTCCCCGAGGCATACAACCTCCAGAAATTTAAGAAGAACACCAACTCCCACCTTCTTTCCCTTGGTTCCCACGATGTTCTCTGAACATTACAGGATATCCCTTTTCGTGGAAACCAGAACAAAAAAAAAATGGTACAAAACTCGTATAGGGAATTAGGAAATATGACACAATTTCTCAGGAATTTAAAGAAACAAATTGGCTGAATATGATGGTGATTTTGATGTGAGTGTGCTTTTGTGTTAGTTTTTGGGGTGTAATAAATTTAGATGGGGTGATAAAATGTATGAAAAATGTTCTTGGGGTTGAATTTGTGTGGTGTAGTTATGTGGAAAAATAAAACAAGTGAAACTTGAAAAATAAATTCTGAAGTCGCCTGGGCTCGACAACTGCCAACCCCTGGCTTCGCAGTTGTACACCTCAGCAGTTAAGCTACTGGCATTTTGATAATGGTTTATTGTGCGCTATCCACTACTCCACATGAATTATTCTTAATGTTGTGTAAATAACGGATTACAATTATTAATTCGCTGTACTCAAACTGCCGTTAAACGGTAGCCTACTGAAAAGGCTTTATCCGACAGCTCAAGGCTTAAGTATCATTAATTAACCATGGATCAGAACGTTATGCATTTTTCAATTAAAAACGAATCCTGGATTCCTCAGTTAATTTTTTCCATATGTTGCAACACATTTTTCCGCTTGTACCATCATTAGAGCCTTTCGGAAACATCAACATTGAATCAAACTTAATCTAAGAATTCATAGTTTTGTCAAAAGTAATGTACAGAAAAATTTATCGAAAAAAGCCAAGTGTATTCTATTAATTGTTAGGCGTCTCTTAAGAAAAAAAAGACCATAATTTCAATGAAGGTGAGGAAAACATTCTCATTTCACTGGTAAAAAAATCCCAAGATTTCGTAAAACATAAAAAACGGACGCAATTACTAATTCGCAATAATTGAAGGCGTGGGCTATGAGTGATGAATACAGTACCATCTGCGGAGGTCCCAGAAAAAAAAGGAATAGCACCTCAACAATAAAAGACAAAATTTCTACTTGGGCTCTGTCTTGGGCTCTGTAGATTTACAAAAACGATCATTCGAAGAACACAAGTTGAAATTAATACACATGAAAGAAAAACACCAACTTTTCTTGGAACTACAGAGAGAGGATTAGAATCTACAGACAACCCATATGATTGAGATATATAAACAAACATCATCTTTGAAACATAACTCATCAACCAACAATAAATCAACATTTGCTTGATATTCCTGAGAACAGATCATGTAGTTGTTCATTTTGCATTTGTGATGATTTAATTTTAGTTTTTATACACAATTTTTGGTATGAAAATCATGATTTGATTTTAATTGGAAGTTGATTTTTTGTTACGATTTTGCCTTTGTAGTCATTTGAGGGGTGATTCTTTGTATTTTTGTTAGTTGCGGACGATTTCTAGGTACCGTAATTTCAGGTGACTTTGGCTTACTTGATTTCAAAGAATGTCTACGATGAGTTTGTAAAAATAAATTGGTATTATTATATACCTATTGATCTTTGACCACTCTTTCAAATTAGCTATGTCAAATTGTGATTAAGACTTTGTATGTATATATATAAAAACAACATGGTGTGCAAAGGTACCCGCATATTGAGGGCTGGATTTAACCCATGGCTTATTTATTTTATATATTTTGCGTGATTTTTTCTTTATAGCATGTACATAGACCGAAGTAACCCGACGGATTGAATAAGCACAAAAAATTTGTCCTAATTTTTTTTTTAATATTAAAAATGATTAAAAAACATATTGCTAAATGCAAACAAATTTTATGCAAGTTTTGATTGCAAATGACTCCTGAATGGAATAGTGTTGCAGTATTGAATATATACCAATATACAATAGAAAGAAAAAAAAAAATCTGATAAAAAACTGGCTTAAAAAGGCAATATTTAAATTTCATAATAAATAATGTCTATTTATCAAAATGAGCTAAAGTCACCCAGCTGGGTTGGAGTCACCCGAAATAACGGTACGTTGTCTACATTTTTCTTGGGGCAATAATATCAAAAACTTCAAAAAAATCTTAGGTCTGTTATATTTTCGAACATCTTTGCAGTCGGATATAAAACAAAAATGATCAACACAATAATCATTTTCAGAATAGTCAATGTCTATTGAAATGTCAAACAATTAACTAGGTAAGAATCGGCAAATTATCTCCTTAAACCCCCGAATTCATGAGATTAACTGGAACCATTGTTAAACTAGGTTCATCTCATAAGCCCGTATTGAACAACTGAAACAAAATTGGTAATCCTAGTTTAAGCCTTGGTCATCCTTGATTGAACAACCGAGCCTCAGTATGCTACCGTTTGACGGCAGTTTGAGCAATTTCAATAAAAGGCCGTCCGACGCGTCACTTCAATGACGTCATATCTAATAACGGCATTTTAGTAGGCTACCGTTCAACGGCAGTTTAAGTACAGCGTTATTAATTGCCTTACTTGAATATCTGAGGTTTTCAACATGCTGAAAAAGGTATATTTGATTTAAAATATCCACTCACTGATAGGAATTGAATGTATTGACATATAATTCTAACAGGAGCCTTTTATCGCAAAACAATATTTAATCTACTATTGGTTTTGTCAGTATGAACTGGGATGTCTGAAAAACATGGTGTATTCACTCATACCTGTAAAATATTGGCACAAACTGGGGGACACCAGTGGGCTGGATGAAGGGAGTTATCTAGAGTTTCAGATGGCGCCAGCGTCGTTTCTTGTCATAATTCAGTAAACTGAATTAAAGACCACACAGGGTGTTTTTGTGATTTGTGTCTCTGATCCGTTCTGTGATTGTGCTTTTTTCGTCTTTAAGGTTATGTCAATTCGTTGTGAAATATATTGAGGTTGACAGATCGATGTAACATATTTTAGAACAATATATTCCATCTACTTATGATGTCAGTGTTATATGGAATTTCCGAGAAGTGTTCTGAAATAATTATAATTATGAACAATTGTAGTGCGTACCAATTTTGTATGGTCAATTTTCTATTGATACGGCTCCACCGTGTTGGTACTTATGTATTTCTGTCCCATGAACACACATTCAAAGTCGGTGCTCGTTCAAAATGTATGTGGATAGTAAAAAATACCTAAATTTCATAAAATATAATTCAGAAGTGTTTTGAACGTTTCTTATTGCCAAAAAAGGCGAAGAAGGGTCTCTTCTTGATCTTTGAACCTCCTGAAGTATTTGAGAACGACGCGTTTTGACTTTGAATTCGTATTCATGGGGCAAAATACGTAGGTAACACCAAGCGGCATGACTCAACTCGACGGAGCCGTATCAACAATTGATTTGGACAATCCCGCTTTGCTTGAGAAGTTGCATTTTATATTATTTTCTCTTATCAAGATATTCAGACGTGTCTCAGGAAAAATCTTACATGTTTTGTATAATTTTCAGCAAATGACATGATTGAATGCATGAAGGTCACTACTCCACAAAAACTTTTTCAAATACTTCTTTTTCAAAATAAATGTGAACAGATTGATGAATAAAACAGCAAATGATCAGTAAAACTTGATTTTAATTTCTGACATAGAATTCACCATTGAGTAACAAATCCAATCTCATGGTTTTTATGCTTTTCGCGAAGAATCAAAAAACGCTTCGGTTCGGGTATTTTCGTATTTGCAAGATAAATAAAAGAATTATGTTTTTGGGTAGAATTGAATATATTATGAGACTACATCGTCTCATAATCAGTCAAAAAATTGAACGAGACTCCTTTGATGTTATATATATTTCTATGGTGCATTCGATGTGTTATCTCATTGACTATAAGTATGTGCATTCCATTGTTCATCATTACTGTCCACATTTATTCTGGAATATAAGTTGATTGTTTATTATGAATATAAAATAAACGGGAAAATCCTTTCAATGAGTGCTGATATCAGAATAGATAAATATGTATGTGCTAGTAATTTCAACAAGGAACATATTTTGAGAAATTCGAAATACATGATCGATCCACAATTACAAAGGACGTTTGCTTATGATAAAAATATCATGATGGAGCGGATACTGCTTCTATGAAGTGCTGTAAATTACAAACAATTACTTAATTTAGCTTTCAAACCAATAAAAGTACGAAAGATGCAATCTTTCGCTTTCTGAAAAATCTAAATTCTAGTCTGAAGGAAGTGAGTCCTGGAGTGTTTTGCGACATATCTAAAGCTTTTACTGTTATGTGAGCTTCATCTCCACCGCTTCAGAGGACGAAGCTTCAATTGGTTCGAGTCCTATCTGAGTGGAAGAACCTCTCAGCTTTTGGACAAATTAAGAGGTGTTCACTATTTTGGCACACAACACGACTATCTTCGCAAGAACTCAAATTATCTTCATAGTAAAATGGCCCGTATATGTATAAATTGAATTGTATCTTCTCTGAACTACCTTTGCCCATTTCAATATTTTTTTTTATCAAGTAACTAGCAAGTCAAATATTTTATTATAACTTTTATATTCATTTCTTATATCATATATATTTTGTACAAATTTTTTTCCAGGAAACTGACTAAAATTATTGGAAAATTCTAAATATAGTGGATATTTCCTTCCAAAGATCCATGGGTCCTTCTGTAACGGTTCGGAATTCACTAGCCAAAATCCAGGTATCTTCATAAAATGAAGAGTCCACGCTTACTTATGACATTCATGTGTTTATCACAAAGTGATAATTATCCTAATAATCGTCATTAGCCTAATCGATCTTGGAAGTGGGCCTTGTTCTTCCGAACTACTACTTGGTTTAGATCGCTCTTCTCCGATTATCTCATGCGGGGTGTCACTTACTGGAAAATGGAACAGAAGCTGATTGGAATTATTGTTTTCTCCCCCACCTTTGATAGTAGGGCTCACTTTTTCCGGAGAAGTCATTCTAAGATAGCTGAAAGCAGCCTAGACTGTCGCAGACCAGGATTCATCGATTTCTCAACTTCATCAAGATTTTATGATATCTACAATGAACTCTCTGATTTGTTTGGTCAGAAGGTTGTTAGATAGGTAAAAGCCTGGCAGAGATAGGCAGTGAATGGCTTGGTAATAATTTGTATCGGAAAGTTTAATGGAACAATGTCATCGGGAACATTTTCCAGTTCCCTCAATTTTCAAGTAAGTTTATCATCTAGAGACATCAGTCCACTCTCCCACCTTTTCTCCTTCCTTCGTGAAAGTTTCCATGACCCCAAAAAGGCCATTCGGAAAAATCGCCAGGTAGACTTATGTAAACATTGTAGTAAATTTCAAGGATTTCATCTCATTTTCGCGAAAACTAGTCTGAGCGGGATCTTATTCGTAGAACTATAATCATTGTAAACGATCAATTCACAATTTTTCGCATGAAAATATGCAGTAATGTCGACAGAAAAAGAAAATTTCATAGGTTCGAAGTTTGACATTTATTGTGACACAAACATTCCTTCGCCGAGTATCTACTAATGTAGTTTCAAGCAGAATTTAACGTCATTCATGTGTTGTGCCCCAAAAATTCTTAACAAAATCAAATCACCAGGGTTTCTGGGCATCTTAGTATAACCAGCGAGAAGACGTTTTATCACTATAGAACTGATCTGATTGGTTCTCTGTTTGGAATTTCAGCCATTTGATTGGCTCAAAAATAATGAGGGAAATAGTCAGTATAACAACGAGAAGGCATTTATCACTATAGAACTGATTTTATTGATTGTCTCTGAGAAATTTTATACCATTTGAATGGTTGACGGATGATGAAGAAAATAGTTCTATACAAGTTCAGAGATTTGAAACAAATATAATTAGCATATCACGGACATTTTCATTTTCCAAATCAATTGGAGTTCAAGATAATATGTATATGCCTTCAGATCTACGAGGGGTGAGCGTATTCGATTTTTACCTGTCAATTGTGGGAAGAGTTTCATGAGGAATTCCGCCTTCTGTTGGTTACTAACAGTCGTATAAACAGTACAGCCATGAAACAAAGCGTATCTTATAGCGGCTTGTCCAACTCCTCCAGTTCCAGAATGGATAAGAATAGAATCACCATGTTTCATCCGTCCTCGCTGTAATAGAAATGGTAACTATAGTCTGGGATTTTTGAGTAGTCATAAATTATTCTAATACACTGAAATCATAGCATTCTGAAATGGAAAAAAATATCCATGAAATTATTTTTTTTCGAGAAAGAATTGAAATATTTTGTTTGGGCTTTTATCCAATTCAACGAAAAAACTGGGGTTTTGGTCTTATACTATATATTCTTATGGATCATTATGTGATTCTGTGGAATATATGCAGAAATATTAGATATTGAGGATATCTCAACCAATACTCAATTGTCGTGTTGGGAATTTTTTTTTTTTTTTTGGCTTGGACATTTCGTCATTCAGCCAGTCGCAACAGGAGTATATTTCATTAAAATTCCAGGCAACGACACGCGGTGTTCCCAAGCGGTCACCCATCTGAGTACTAACCGCGCCCGACGTTGCTTGACTTCGGTGATCGACGAGAACCAAATCAAATCAAATCAAATCAAAATGTGTTTATTCAGTTTTCCGTGATTACATATCATGCCTAACTAACTTACATACTATTTACATATTTACAATAAAATATATACAATATTCACAGGTCGAAGTTGTTCGCGCAACCTCAGCCCGGAGAGAACCAAACCGTCCCCCCGGAGTGCTGTTTCCAGCCTCCGAGCGGACGCCCCGGTTCAAAGACGGACTGCAACCCTCGAACATGCGAGGGACTGGACCCCGTCCCAGCGATCTTTAGCTGTTCTCTGCGAAAGTGGGTTAGGTATGTTATCTTTTGAGGGTATTATTCGTCTCCTAGCGTGATGCTTTATTACGAATGTTTGAGGGAGTGTTTGATTGTTTATGTATTGAAATAGTTTTGTGGAGGTCTATTGTGCGTAGTTTTCCAGGAAAAGAAATAATCTAAAAAACCTGGTGAAGGGGGTGATAGTTTGAGTTGTTTGAGTAGTACTTGGGTATGATTGTTTTGAGGATGGTTTTGTGTAGCAAATTTTGTGGTCAAAATTTTGAGGGTATTTTTGTGTATAATTTTTTGAGGGCTTTGAAGTGTTATTTTTTGGAAGTAGTTTTTTGTGTAGAATTGATATGTAGTACAGTTTGTGTGTATGTTTTTGCGTAGGTTTTGAGTAGCAAGTTTCTTGTGTAATGTTTTTGTGGGTTTTTTAGCTCGTCACGTCTGCCTCCGGCGGTGGGCTCCCAGGGGCGCACGTGGGCGCCTACGGCTCTTGCCAGCGCCCCCGCCCCTCCCCAGGCACCCCCGCCGTCAGCACAGCGGCGAGCTGTTGTATTTGAGTTGCAAGTGCCTTTATGGCAACTAAAATATCATGTAGCATTTGTATTTGATTTTCAAAACAATTGCTCATGATTAAAAATTTTGAGTTAATGTCTTCAGCTAAAGATCGCGGGGGCGGGCCACTCCCTACATCCATTTCTGGGTGATGTTCCGCTTCTTTTTGCTGATTTGAGTTTTCTCTTCCTTGATTTCTTAGTGTTGCGCTCCCACCCTGGCCTCCCGTGGGGTGGGGAGCCGTTCTAGTACTTGTTCTTGTGTTTTGTCTATTTTGGGGGTGATTCTCTCTCCATGCAAGTTTTTTGATATATTCTTTGCATTTTTTATAATTTGCCGGGTGATCCAACGAACAGTTAGCACATTTCGCTGGGATGTCCGGGCTTTTTGTGCATATTCCTGTTGGGTGCGGTTCTGCACACTTCAGGCATCTAGCTGTCTGTCCGCAGTTAAGGGCTGCATGCCCCCATTGCTGACAGTTTCTGCACTGTGTCAGAGTGGAGTCCGCTTTTCGCACTTCCCAGTCTACCATTACATTTCTTATGGTTCTTACTTGTTTTTTAAGTTTTGTTACTGTGTAGTCTCCACTCGTAATAATGAGATAGAGTGGTCTTTCAGTCTTTTTCATTCGATAGGTTTTTATGACTTCAATCTTATGTTCGTTTTTCATCCATTCCTTAACGTCTTCAGGGGTTGGTTCTGTGTCCAGTCCCTTGGAACGAAAGCATGTGTTTTGTGATTTATGTGAATGTATAATATCCTACGCTTTTTTTTAATGTTCTTTCATTGCTTCGAAATCCTCGAGTCGTTCTGTATATATTTGAGTGTTATCTTGCGTGTATTTAACACTTACTTTTTTCTTACATATTTTCTGCATTTCCTCCAACAGATTACCACCGAAAATATGTTTTCCATTCAATATGATCGGTGGTATTGTAAGGTGGCTTAATGCTGTCTGTTCTTCTGTTATCCTGATACTTGCTTTTTGTTTTCCGATTTTCTTAGGGGGTTCCCGCTTTTCCCGGGGGGAATCCCTGCGTGTTTCCTCGTCTGAGTTGGTGTCATCAACAGACCTAGAAGCTTTTCTTCTTTTCCGCGCTCTTTTCTTTGGAGATTGCGACTTTGGTTCGTAATTTTCATCAGTGGAACCATATGAAGGATCATCACTTGATCGATCCGTAGGTCCATCAGTTTGGGCTAGTATGATGGGACCTTCTTTGCTTTTTCTGTCTTTTGGTTTTCCTTCTATTTTTTCCAGGATTTTGGTGGCTTCCTTGAATTTTTCTGAGATGACATTAGCCGTTATTTCATCCTCTTCTTCCGACTTGGAATGGTACATGAAATATTCGTCCTCATATTTGTTTTCCTCCTCGGGGGTGGAAGGGGGTGGCAGGACATCCATACTTTGTGGTGTTCTGGATATTACCGCCTCCCCCCTTTCTTTTATTTTATTTTTCCCGTATATATCGGTCTTTTCTTTAATCTCTTCGAGTATTTTCTCTGCTTGGAGAAAATTTTTGCCATTTGGGGGTGGTTCGCCCTCGTATTCAGAGGGGGTTTTTGGCCGACGGGATTGTAGTTCCTATGGTCTCTTCTTGTATTGGGCTCAGAATGCTTTTTCCCCTCTATAGGGTGGTATTTCCACTAATTTCTGAGATTTTTTGTATTTATCAGGGGGTTGATTTGGGGGGGGGGCTGGGCACCCATACTGTTAGTCCTGGGTACTAAACCTGCCCCCTCCCCTTGGTCAACTTCCATTGGTACAAAATCTTCTTTTTCCGGGTTTGCCTTTATAGGGTCTTTTTCATTAGTCGATTTATCATCCGATTTTTTCGGTTTTTCTTTTTCCAATTCGTCTTGATCGCCATTATTGTCGGACGATTCAGTACTAGGTTCCTCATCATTTAGGAACATCCGTTCCTTTTGCATTAATATTTCTCCTTTTTTGGGTTCAAAAAACATGAACTCCTTTTTTATGAATCGATATTTGGGTGTATCATAGTCCTTTCCTATAATATGTCTAAATTTATATCCGGCTATGACAAGTCTTACTCTCGAACTCATGTCATCGAGCTCTTCCACTGAGAGGTCATACTCATCTTCGCTTTCTTCTGTTGGTAGATTTTCGTCTAGTTTCTCTATTTTTCTTTTATTCTTCTCGAGTAATTGAGAATTTTTTGGGTCTTCCATACTTTGGTGTTTTCTGGACAGTTCCGTCATCCTTTCTCTCTCTCGTTTTTTAACTGCATCTCTCTTTTCCGTTTTTAGCATCTCGGCTTTCGCCAGGTCAACAAATTCCTGCCATTCCGGTGATAACTCCTCGCCTCCTGGCAATGTTCTTCTAGTACCTGTCTCCACTTTGGGGGGTGGGATTGGTTTATTTTTGATGAATAGAGCATGGTTCGTCGGGTCCAGTTCTTTCATTTTATCCAGTATTTCGAGTAATTTTTCCATATAAAATGGGTTAATTGTCTCCGCAATTGCACCTGGGTTTTTTTCGATTACGTCTGTAATCAGTCTCATTAGCGATCTATTCTCCTTTATTCTGAAGGAGAATTCTTTATTTACGATATTACTTGCAATTTCATGGTTTTTATCTGATGGTCCCTTATTTCTCTCTATAAATGCTAAGTTTTTCAAGAGAATATATTGTTCACCTTCGTAACTTCCTCCGATAAGTTCTTCGAAGTCTGAAACTTTGCTGTTTTTCATTATGTCAAAATTTTTGTGCAAAATTTTTTCTCCTCTTGAATATTTATTGGGGTATTTATTTAGATATTTTCCCTGCTCTGAGGTTGGATGGTAACATTCTTCTGTGAGTTCCTTCCATAAATCCTTTTCATATTGCCAAATCATTAAATGCATTTCTCTTTAAAGAATTGGGAATTCTTCTTTGATTTCGTCCATTTCATTCGATTTCGAGTGAAATATTTTGTTCCTCCGTTTCTCAGCGATCTGTTCTGCACTTTTCAAAGTTTTCAAATGATGCGCTGTTCTAAGTCGATTCAATATTTAGCTGCCGACTCTCGCTTCCTATTGGCCTGTCGGTCAAAAAGGGGCGTGGGCGTGGCTATCGTAGTCTATAAATATAGGTAAATTTTTCCGGCAGAGTTTCAGTGTGGTGCTCGATCGTACTCACTTAGTGATATGAACGAGCACTCACCTGGATTTTTGCCGTTTTCTTCCAGATTTTCACTAGATTTTGATGTTTTCCAATAGCTCACTTGTTGTATGTTCACTATTTACAGTTTTATGTACAATTTCCTTGGTATAAGGTTAGGTTATGGTTGTTTTCCTGGAGCTGGTACCAGGATTCCTGTTGGAGTCCTGTTTTCCAGGTTTTCTTCCAGTTTTCCTGGTTGTAATGGTTCTTAATGGTTTTTGTTGCAGTCTTAGTTGTGTTTATATAGATAGTTTTTCAATATATATCCGAAGTATGGAATATTTCGGGTTTTTGTCTCTGATATTCTCGTGTTTTTCTTTTTAATATGACTTTACTAAGTCAAAACACGGGAATTTCTTCTGGAATTCGAACAAGTCACCCGCAGGTTTCCTGTTCTGGGTCCCCGTCTTTGGTATGGTTATAATTGGGCTTTTTAACCCGTTTTCAGTTCGAAATGACTGTCTTCTAACAATGAATGACTGTCTGCTAATAAGGGTTGGAGTGAGAGTAAATATGGCACTCTCCTCTTGATCTTCGATCATCCCCTATCTAATTGACACTAGGGGGGTATGATGTTAGTATTATTGCAGCACTTGAGTGCGGCTTTCTGATGGGGTATGTATTTTCAAAGTTTGATATATACTTTTTGAGTGGTGAATTTTGAAATTCGCTTATTCCTGCATTTGTCTCAGGAGCGAATTTGAGGTTATGTGCGTACACGTCTGTCCTGCACGATAGTACGCTGCGCACCCGACGAGAACCGGTAGCATTCAACGTGGTATGCCGTTGCCCGTGTTGGGAATTGAGAAGAAGTTTACCATTTATATTTCGAAAATGACAAATGATTGAATTTTTTCAGCTAGATGAGCATTATGAGATTTTTTCAAAGAACGTGGAATTTTTCGCCAAACTGGTCCATTGAACCAAATCTGGCAGACGCTCCTCTTACTCCGTACTATTGAAAAAATAATTTAAATTATTCAATGATATCTTGGTGCGTGATATATTTTCTGAAAAGAATACTGACAGAAATTAAAGAATGCCTAAATCGATTAATTCCATAAAGACTCATATCACGCTCAATTCTTCGAACTATTTTCAATAGTCATCACTGTTTCGACGTCTGTATGTCTGCGATATTCTCGGAAACTATCAAACCAATTCAAATGTAATTAGTTCTGCTCTATCGATCTAAAATACTTTTAGTGCTGCAGCGTTGCTGATTATATTGAAAAGTAGCTGTCCTTTGAATGTCAGAATTGCACGCCATATCTCCAAATTGTTGGATTGTTGTCCTCACAAGTAGGTACTGTAGTCCTTTGGAAATTCACAGCAGATTTGTTGAAACACTATTGGATCTTTCTCCTTGCAGTTTTCTCCACACTATGATTACCCTTCTTCTGGAATTTCTCCTGGTGGTGCTTTTGGATTTTGTTTGCCCAAACTCCGTCGCCGACTAACGTTGTGCCCCTGGCAGTGGAGGTTCGTAGAAGCACCATTGCCCCCAATTTTGAATTGAATGAATATTTTCCAACATTCACTTCCACACAATTACAGTACTAGTTGTCTTGATGTTTGAAATAAAATTAGGAATGCAGACTACAAGCACAGCTGTCCCAAAGCACTGGGCTTAGTGCTCGTGAAAGCACTCAATGACTTTTGTGCTCGTAAGCACTTTGCTGCCGAACAAATTTTTGAACCAGTGCTTAGTGTTCAGGCATTTTCCAAAAGGCTTGTGCTTAGTAATCCCGAAAGCAGTTCTTTGGAGCACTTTTCAGGATTACTAAGCACTGACTTACCTATGAATATATAAATGTTTTCAAAACATTGAAAAGCGGCCAGCGGCACCCCCAAGAACTACTGAACGCGCCCGTGTCCTTATATTATGCACATTCGAGAGAAAAGAGAATTGATATGAGCATTGTTTTTTATGTTTTGCGTTGCGAAGTTAGTTTAGAGCTCAACTATTTTTCTCTGAATGCAGAAACCTTATGAATAGACTTTCTACAGCACATGATGATATTCTATTAAGAAATCTTTAGAACAGTTAGTTATAGGTAAAAAAATAATATTGGTATGACTTCTACGATACGAGGGGGAGACTTCTGAACAGACTAGTCGTCAAAGTAACATTAACTCCAAGTATGGTTTACTATGATTTTGGTGGAGTTCTATATGCTGAACTCTCTGCATGCGCTTTTTTACGAGCATTGATATTTTTTTCGAAATATTATTAGAAGTTTTTATTTCAATCTTCTCTGGTAATGTATTCAGGGTCCGATTTCATTTATAATTGGTATGTGGGAATTTTTGGTATCGAAGTCATTATTTTGTTGGAAAAAAATCAGGAATTCAAGATGGTTGCTCTGATATGGCTGACGTGTTTTCTATTCATTCAAAATTGCCATCTGGAGGTTTCTGGGGTCGCAGATTATGATTTTATTGTCAAAATTCAAGATGGAGGATCTAATATGGCGGACGAGATTTTTATTTATCATCCGACTTCAATGAAAATTGTATGTAGGGATTTTTGGGGTCGGTAATCATGATTTTTCGAAATGCGATAATTTGAGGAGATAGTTTCAAAATATTTGATATTAGGTGAATAAAGTTTTTATTTTGAAGTGCACTGGCGTGCAAGTCGTATTCATATCCACACCAGTGGTGCCAATGCCACCCTCATGAATAATATATCATACGGGGCAAAGCATTGCGTTTTACATTATCATTCCATTGCTGTTCTGGAGTCAATTTGACGTGATTATCCCAAAAATGCATACTTTTTTTTTATTTGGACCAGAGTATTCATTACAGCAATTCTACGCAGTCAGAAACTATTAATTGCGCAAAAAAAAGCAATTCGAATAATAACATCTAGTAAATATGATGATCACTGTAAGCCATTGTTAAAAAAAAACATGCTGCCATTACCAAACTGCTACATTTTGGAGTCCTTTCTTTATATAAAAAAATCATAACAAATGAAAGAACCCAGTACAATTATGAATATACTTATAATACAAAGAACAAAAACGATCTCTGCCCTCCTTTATTCCGACTCACTTAAACATAATTCCTATAGATTTCTAGGCATAAAACTGTATAACGATTTGCCGAAACAATTTAAAGATAACAATATTTCGTATGCATCATTGAAAATTAAGATCCGTCAATATTTAATAGAGCACTGTTTTTACTCTGAAGATGATTATCTGGAACAGTTACAGGTGCATGTGAGTAGGTAATCCTGTTTTCTACATTCATATTACAACTTTTTTCTTTCTTCTTTTCTTTTTCGAAATATTCATATTCCTTGTCTCTTATGTCTTCAAATCAACACTTTGTCATTTGTATGTCTATTATGTCTTCATCTGAAGAGTATCTTATTCTATTTTATGAAAGAACCCCGCACGAAAACATATGGGAAATTGCTTCGGTCGAATTGGCCGAAATTTTATTATGTTATAGTAGGATGGGTCATTAGGACAAATGGAGGAGTTTAAATGATTTTGTATGTTTAGTTTCTGAGATATAAGCGGCCAAAGTTCGTAAAAACGTCGAATTGGGGTAGGATTGACAAAGAAAAAAACTGTATTTTAGTCGAAAGTAAGGAAATGTATTGATCGGAACTCATAAACATGTTCAATTATAATCCTATTGATGATAGTACATTAGGGTGTATACGGGGCATGGTAGAAAAAATATTTTTTTCGGATTTTTTTCCAGCAATATTTCAAAACCAAGTTATATTCTGTTAAGATTTCATAGTTTCAGTCTATTGTAGGCGAAAAAACGTGTTTTGTATCTTGATGACACTCTCTGGTTGATATTAATTTTTTTTCAATTTATACCCCTATACTGAAAACAATTGACAGATCGTTTTTTACAAAAAAAGGAATTAATTGCTACTGCCCATTGAATAAAATATAGGGTAACATTCTGATGAACTCAATTGTTCAATATTACCTTTCATTCAGATACAGGTGCGTTATATTTTTTTAGGTCATTACAATGTTTTATTGAATATCTGAAAAACTGTTCCGTTAATTTGGATCATATTTTACTCACAATATTTTGAAAATGTTGACTATCATATACGATAGTTTGATCGACTCTGTATGTTGCGTTTCTGAAATATGCATTTTTGAAGTTTATCCTACCTATCGATTTCATAAAATTTCATGGAACCTTTCGACACATTCAATTCCATTATAAAACTTTTCGAAACCAATTATTTGATACTATATACAACACAAACCACACTCAACAACAATTTGGAACTCAAAGACTCAAAGAAAAATCGAATTATAAACAACGACGGCGAACATAAAAAGCCAATTGATATTATGGAAATTATAATATAACAAATCGAAAAGAATCTGATGAACACGCGTCGTGCTTTAGTGAACCCTTAGGTAGTGAAAATCTTATAGTGTATTTCAGTAGTGAACTCTAAATCGAAATTGAAACTAATTAGTTATAAACAACATAAACAACACTTTACATAATTGAACTCTCAAAAAACAAAAAATAAACAAAACCTAAAGTCAAATAATATTATTATATTATTTATTGGTCTATTTGCGCAATCTAAAACATTGTTCAATAGTTCATGGCTAGGTACTTTATTGTTTCTTGATGACGAGCATATCCTTGTTATCAAAGTACGCTGCAAATATGGGAACAGCATCCCATTGTTCGTGTTCCACTTTTGCAGGTACAGTAGTAGCAGGTCATCAGGAATAATTCTGAGGGATATCCACAGTTGATACTTTATAGCATCCCTAAATCTGGACGCTATGCGACAGCGTAATAGTCCAGGTTTTGCATTACGCGTATCAATTCCAAATAGAAAGAATAAGGTACCCTAGCCATAGACTATTGAGAAATGTTTTGGACTGCTCAAATAGACCAATCAATAACAACATTATTCATTTTATTTGAATTTGGGTTTTGTTTATTGTTTGTTTTTTGAGAGTTCCATCATGTTAATTGTTGATTATGTTGTTATAACTAATTAGTTTCAATTCAATTTGTTAGATTATTTCCAATTAATTGACTTTTTATGTTAGAAGTCGTTATTTATAATTCGATTTTTTTTGAGTCTATAATGTTGAGTTCCAAATTGTTGTTGAGTGTGGTTTGTGTTGTTTATAAAATCAAATAATTGATTTCAAAAAGTTTTATAATAGAGTTGAATGTGTCAACAGGTTCCATGAAATTTTGTTAAATCGATAGGTTACCCCATAAATCGTAATACCGTAAATTTCAAAAATGCATATTTTAGAAACGCAACATACAAAGTTCATTAAACAATCAGTTATGAAAGTCAACATTTTCAAAATATTGTGAGTGAAATATGGTCCAAATTAACGGAACAGTTTTCTAGATATTCAATAAAAACATTGTAAATGACCTTAAAAAAATGTAACGCACCCTGTATAAGGTGATATTGAAAAATTGAGTTCATCAGAATGTTACCCTATCTTTTATTGAATGGGCAGTAGCAATTAATTCTTTTTTTTGTAATAAAAAACGATCTTTCATTGTTTTCAGTATAGGGGTATACTCGAAAATTGAAAAATATATAAATTTCATACAGAGAGAGTCATCAAGAAACAAAACATATTTTTTCGCCTACAATAGACTGAAACTATGATATCTTAACAGAATAAAACTAGTTGGTTTTGAAATAGTGCTGGAGAAAAAAAATCCGGAGAAAACGGTTTTTTTGACTATGCCTCGTATACACCCTAATGTACTATCATCAATAATATTATAATCGAACATGTTTATGAGTTCCGATCAATAAATTTTTTTTCCTTACTTTGAAAGTATTTTTCTTTGTTAATCCAACCCCAATACGACGTTTTTACGAACTTTGGCCGCTTATATCTCAGAAACTAAACATACAAAATCATTTGAACTCACACTTCTTCCTTATGGCCCATCCTACTACAAGATAATTGAATTTCAGCCAATTCGACCGAGATCCAATTTTCCATATGTTTTCCTGCGGGGTTCTTTGCTTTCACGTCCAGAAATTGTATTTATATTTTGTTTTCTTCATGAGCAGGTGGACTATTTTATCTTATGTGATCTTCATCACCATCTAGCACAATTGTATACATGTCTTATTGTTTACATAAAATAAATATATATATATATATATATATATATATATATATATACCGTGTGTAACAGGATCATGGTACACCCCCCGTATCTCCTTTAGTTTTGGAGATAATCGATTGGAATTTGGAATATCCTATGAACATGATAAGAGGCACTTTTTGACCTACAAATGTTTTTCTTCTCTTTCGGTTTCACCGGAAGTGATACCAACTTTCGATTTTTGAATAGAACACCCTGTATATTATTACATTCCTGAAATTGCATATTTTCTGAATCCAATGATATCACATAAATGCTATTTCAAACGTCAATATTTTTGATAATTAATTTTTTGTTTTCCATTTAAGTGTGCCATGATGGTTCCGATTCATTCCAATTCACCCGTCTAATGCTAGAAAAATCGAAATCTCGTCAAAAATACTAAATTGGGTTTTTTATGAACAAATAAAGTTCATCGTAATCGATTTTGGGGTGAAATTCAATTTTTTCAAATGGAACCATATTGGTACCATGGTACCGTTTATTGGTACTATTAATAAGGAATTTATTCATACCTGCTAATAAAATGTGCGATAAATACAATCAAAATTATAGCTAAAAGAAAATAAGATAATACAATTACTTTTTTCTAATTTAATGCTAAGAAGTTACTAAGGTGGCTTTGAAATACAAAAAATGAACACAAAACATCACAACAATTTTTTTTAATGCTGTCCATTAACGTCAATGCACTTCTGAACTCGCATAGCTGTTTCTTGAAGAACGTTCGCTAATTGCTGGGCCGTTATACCATTAATTGCTCGTCTTACTCGCAACTCCAGGTCTTCCGGGTTGTAACGGCGGTTGCACAGACAATGTTTTTTAAATGGCGAAAAACAAAGAAATCAAGAGGTGTCAAATCAGGTGACCTTGGAGGCCATCGCACAGGACCCTTTGTCGAAATTACGTTTTCTTGGAATGCCTGTTGAAGGTAATCAGTTACTACTCTTGAATTATGGAGAGGAAATACATTCCCTGTCGTAAATCCTAAGTATCTATCTGCAGTCAAGCATCCTTCTAATATTATTGGACCAATGATTCTACGACCGAGTATTCCAAGCCAAACATTGTAACCGAACCGCACTTGAAAGTAACCCTCCCCCAATAAATTTTGATTTTCTTGTGACCAATACGGTTAAATCGGTTAAATCGGTTAAATAATCCCATATTTGTAAACCTAGACTCGTCCGAAAATGAAATCCTTCCCAAAAAAGCATTGTTTGGCTGCACATCATTCTGTAAGATCCAATTGCAATATTCCATCCTACGTTCATAATCATTTTCTTACAGGTGCTGGTGCAATTGATATTTGAAAGATTTATAATTATGTTTGTGCAAGATTCGGCTTAACGTTTGGTGACTAATTTCCAATTCAAACCCAATTTGCCATAAAGAAACAGTCTTATCAACTTCTATGCGTGCTAAAACATTAATTTCCGTGCATTCGTCAATGATAACGTTTTCTTCGGGATCATGGTTAGGCTCTCTTCGGAATTGATTTTCAAGACGATTAAAATAATTTCTCGCTGGACATTGTCTATCAGGATATCGGTTGGCATAAAGGTTTCTAGCCGCAACGGCATTTTTTCTACATTCCCTATGAAATTAATGATTAACATGTCCACGTTTTCATTCCTTGTATGAATGTGGGGTACTTTGAATAAGAATAACAACAAATGTTAAGACTTTTCCAATGCACATTGAAAATACCGATAAAACAATACCTATTTATTCGACAATCTGAATGAATAATTTCATTGTTTTCAACAGGCATTCGAAGCTATGCGAGTTCAGAAGTGCATTGACGTTAATGGACAGCATTCCGATCAATTGTTGTAATGTTTTGTGTTCATTTTTTGTATTTCAAAGCCACCTTAGTAACTTCTTAGCATTAAATTAGAACAAAGTAATTGTATTATCTTATTTTTTTTAGCTGTAATTTTGATTGTATTTATCGCACATTTTATTAGCAGGTATGAATGAATTCCTTATTAATAGTACTAATAAATGGTACCACGATACCAATATGGTTCCATTTGAAAAAATTGAGTTTTTCCCCAAAATCGATTACGATGAACTTTATTTGCTCATAAAAAACGCAATTTAGTATTTTTGACGGGATTTCGATTTTTCTAGCATTGGACGGGTGAGTTGGAATAAATCGGAACCATCATGGCACACTCAAATAGAAAACTAAAAATTGAATTATCAAAAATGCTGACATTAGAAATGTCACTTATGTGGTATCATTGGATTCAAAAAATTATGAAGATTTCAGAAATGTAATAATATATAGGGTGTTTTATTTAAAAATCGAAAGTAGGTATCACTTCCGGCGAAACCGGAAGTGAAAAAAAAATCATTTGTAGGTCAAAAAGTGCCGCTTATTATGTTTATAGGATATCCCAAATTTGAATCAATTACCTTCAAAACTAAAGGAAATACAGGGGGTGTACCACGATCCTGTTACACTATATATATATATATATATATATATATATATATATATATATATATATATATATATATATATATATATATATATATATCGAAAAGTAACTTGAATGCCTAACCTGATGTCCCACCCTATAGAAAAGTGCCTAGAGCTTAATGTTCGCCAAGTCCAATTATTTTCTGAAAGTGCTTAGTAATCGCGAGCATTTCAGAAATGAAAGTGCTTCGTACTCCAGACTCGAAAGCACTTTTGAAGAGTGCTTAGTGCTTAGTTCTCGAAGCATTTTTCGTCAGTTCTCGGCACAGCTCTGTGTACAAGTAACAAAGAATGAAATTATTGATATAAAATTGTAAAATTCAAATATATATATATATATATATATATATATATATATATATATATATTAAATATATATATATATATATATATATATATATATATATATATATATATATATATATATATATATATATATATATATATATATATATATATATATATATATATAGTAGGACATTCTTAAATCCCAAAATAATTTTACGGTAGGGACATAACTCTTGGTATAAAAATATTCAGCAAGATATGGTCCAGTACAAAAGCTGACTTTCAATCTGGTTGTCTCCATAGACAGGGCCGGTTTAGGAACATAACTTATCGTGCGAATTGAAAGTAGTTTGTTGTGTGTGACAAGGCCTTACGAATGATATTCCGATTATTGTGGTTTATTGTGTGCTTCGAAGTATGCTGATTTCATCTACTAGTTCTGTCTTTATCTACCAGATTGGATATAACGTGGTGCGTTTATTTTCATCAGAGGAAAATTATCGTTATTGCAGGGATACAGACTGATAACTGCAACTAATGTTAATATGAATTTTTGGATTCTTTTAACATTTCTGAACAGTTTATGATCCTAAATCTTGCCAATGTTTCATTATGGCGAGTTATGTGAGGCACACTAAATCCCAAAATACGCTTCAATATTTTTTTATTTTAACCATTGTACTTTGTTATGAAATAGAATTATACAATCGACATTCACGGAAGAGCAACGAGTTAGTTTACACATATTGTTATCACTCAAACTATTGTTTTTTATCAAACTCCTTCATATTTCCTGTGATATCGTAGAGAAATGCAAATCCTGTGATGGAATTGCAAGAAAATACCTTTCTATCGAAATTTTCGTGTTTTCTACACCGGCAGTAAATTTAAATTTTGCGCGCCAATGAAGAAATCACCGTTAATACTTTCGAAACAATACTTGAACATACTTGAATCATATCTCGTTAATACAATTTCTATTTGATGGTCTGAATTCATTTGTAGGGACCTAGAAATCCAACAAATGAAAGTGACAAGAAAATCTAATATTCTGGGGGGAAACCTGCACAACGATCAAACTGGTTTGTAAATTGTTTGTGATATTAAAAGATTCATATTTTTTTCATATTGTAGAATTATTCGGAAATTTCTAGAAATGTTTTGCTGCTTTTCTCATTAGCATCATATACCGCTTCCAATATTTAAATGTATTTCAATGAGACTCCGTATAAGTTCAATGGGAAACCACACTCACAACTGTCAAGGCGTACACAACTGTTCCATATACCACTGGTACTGAGGCTGCATCTGCTAGGCTCCAGTCGTCTGGAATTCTCCAAGTGAGATGCCTATCCCCAATCGTAAAATTTGCAAGTGCGCCATGGGTAACCATACCCATTACTCTATGACCACTGAAAAAAAATGCCATAGCGGTAAATTTTTAGGTGAAGGGGTAACCGTTGAAAATGGGGGTTGCTGCAGTTGTCTTAGAAAAACCTATCAAAAAATTCATATAATTTTTTAATTTTTTTTAGCATTTTTAGCAGGCACTCTCCTCATTGAATTGAAGCATTCTGCTGGTATCGAATGAACATATAAATAAATATATATATACAGTGTGACCCCTTCAAAATGGAACCACCCCTGTAAAATACACATTTTTCAGACATTCTGAATTTTTTTTTTTAAATCAAGCATAAAAAACTGTATTTTGACACAAATGAATGAATAGAATTTCACTACACCACTGGATTCGCAGTCGTTATAAATAAAAACCATGAAAATTTCATTAAAAAATATTGGTTGACAACGAAATTACGACAACTTTAATTTTGGAAACAAAGTATTTGATATCAATTTTAATTTAGATTATAGACATATTCAAAATCTGGCACCACCGCCGATACAAAGTAGAACACGAGTGAATTGCTACAGCGAAAATTCGAAGTCAATAGCTCATTCCGTTCTACAGTTATAACTCCTGAAAGTATGGTAATGTGAGCGATTTCTGGTGGAAGCGATTTTGTAATAGAAATCTAACTACGCCACTGGATTTGTGAACTACATTCCCTTTGGATCATTTATTCAAGTGAAGGTTATAAGTGTATTCGAAAATAACAGAAAATTTGAAATTCATTTTAAAGTTGTGCAGTTTTCAATAGCCGATAAAAACGAAATGAACCGAATCAAGTTTTAAAGTATCAAAATTATTTATTCAATAATAAAACAGAAAGCAGGACAAAAAAATATTCCTTCTTTATTCTGCAAAACTCAACTGAAACAAGCTTTTAGAGAAGGTATCAACAATTTGAAGAAAGCTGAACTAATACATTGGGCATAGGTATTGTAGTAAATCAATAGTAGGCTGTGCTTTAGTACACCACAAATCGCTCAAATTACCATACTTCATAACTGTTGAACGAAATGACTTTGGATTTCCGCTGTACAAATTCACTTGTGCTCTACTTTGTATCGGCAGTGTTGCCAGATTTCAAATATGTCGCAATCTGAATAAAATTATAATCATACTTTGTTTCCAAAATTGAAGTTGTTGTAATTTTTTCCTGGAATTCTGATGGTTTCCATGTATATTGACTACAAATCCAGTGGTGTGGTCAAATTTGGGGAAAAAAAATGCCTAATGAACTTTTGCCGTTTTTGACAAAGAAAAAAAACCATAGAGTGCCTTGGAAATGAAACTTAAGTTATGAAAATTCGTGTCAAGATACAGTTCTTATGCTTATATTAAAAAAAATATTTTTGGGATTAACCGAAAAATGCGTATTCTACAGGGGTGGTTCCATTTTAAATGGGCCACACTGTATATATATATATATATATATATATATATATATATATATATATATATATATATACAGTGCGGCTTTTTATAGGCCCCCCCTGTTAACTTTCGAACGGTTCGACGTAGAACAATGAAACAAAAGGTATTGTATGATATCACTACTTTCTGAAATGAAATACATTGTGATTGCCCGATAGATGACGGGCGAGGAAGGGGGATCACATAAACTCCAAAATTTTAAAAAGCATTAGGGGTCATGTGGCACATCGTTGAGAAGATAGTTCAATTCTCTTTCCAACCATTTAATTTTTTTTATCATTTCGTCGATTTGTTTTTTCACAATGCGCATTGAAATGTCAAGCATAAGTGCGGCTTTTTATAGTCCTCCCCCCTCCCCCCTGTTAACCTTTGAAAGGTTCGACGTAGAACAAGGAAGAAACAAAGATATTAATTGATATCACCGATGTTACTTTTTGAAATGGAAGACCACGTGATTGTCCGATAGATGGCGCGGGGGCATCAACTTGACAATTTCAATTAACATAGGGGGTGGGTTATGTAGCTAATCGTTGAAAAGACAATTCAATGTCCTTTCCGACCATCTCTTTTCCATTTCGTTCACACGTTTTCTGACAATATTCATTTGGCAATTACCGAAACTTCCGTTTTCTCCGAAATTGATTTTCGGCCAGCTCCACTGGCCCTATGAACAGTGCCAGTTCTGATGAATTTTTCAACGAGTTTCCTCAAATTCTTTCGAGTTATTGGATGATCAGGGAATTTTTCATTGAAAATTATCTCTGCTGCATGGTAGATGGTAGTTCCCACATGCCAAAAATGTAGATTGCTTCATTCAGTTTTCTATTCGATAGGACGTACACGAACCATGATAATGTTCAAAATTCAGAATAATACTAGTAGAAGTGGGATGAAACTCTTCTTCAGATACAAATGCAATAATATAAAGGCTACGGTATAGCAAAACACGCGTCGTGGTTTTGCAAACCCTGTTTAGTGAAAATCATTTAGTGTCTTTTGTTTACTTCAATATAGATTTTCCTCAATTATCAGCAGCATCAATTAAAAAAAAATGGATGAGTGTATGGATTTGAAATTTCTAGCTAATCAAGCTTTGAAATGAATTCGAAAATTGAAAATCATTTAAGTAATGAATCTTCCTCTATTGATCGTTATCAGTGTTACTCATCGCAATTGTGATTCCGTAGAACAACCATGGTTGTAACTATAATTGAATAACCTTTTCGACGGTGTGCAACTTGACCTCTATGCCTTTCAGAATTCTCAAGTTGTTACGACATTTAAGTGTGCTTCGTGGGAACCGAAAGACAATTAGAAGTGTTTTTTGACTTTATCAATGCAATTCATCATTCAATTGAATTCAGAAAAGAATGGAAACAGATAATTCTTTGAACTTATAGACCTGACTATAACAACATTAGTAATAAACATATTTTTAAATTTCTCTTAAACCTTTAAAACCGACATCACAATACAGAGTACATCAACGCATCCATATCAACATAAATCAGCAGCATATAAAACAGTATGATACACAGATTAATTAATATAATCAAACAAATTGCTATTAATAACGGTTATTGTCCAAATCTTATGGATAATATTCTCTCAAGAAACTTTATCAAAAATCTATAATGAAATTGTTTTTTCTCTGAACGAAAAACCAAAATTTCACAGTAATTACATATTTAGTCAATCCTAACGCAAAAAAAAAAAATTTTTTGCGTAAAAGTAACATCAATATCGCATTTGAAATAGATAATAATTTAAAAAAATTTAATAAGAGCAATAAAGATGAAACTGAGAAATCTGGAGTATATAAATCACCTTGTGACTCTTTTGCAAGTGTTAACATAGGACAAATAGGCAGAACACATCAAAAACGATTATCAGAACATGGAAACTGTTTCGTCAATGGAAAAACAAATTTTACTTTTGCTACTCACCTCTTGACTGAAAAAAATTGATTTTTTTAAAGATTTTGAAATATTACATACAGAGAAGAAAGGTTATGAACTCTACCTTCTAGAAAGTTTCAAAATCAATAAATGCAAGAAGGCGCAATTTTTTATTAATGACCAGATTAATATCTATAATTCTCCTTTGTTGAATTTGTTTCGCTGAAGATTGAACAGATAATGGATATAATCTCCGTTCTACTTGGTCTCATACCCAATGGACACTTAATATTATCTATATCATCAATTAGGTTCATATACGCGCTAATACCTGCCTTGACTATTTAATATGATACATGGTGTAATCTCAACCTGAGGGAGCTATCGTTTAGCGAAACACTTGTCGTGGTTTTGTAAACCCAGTTTAGTGGAAATCATTTGGTGAAGTGCGTGTATTTTGTTTTCTTTTATAATTTTTCAAGTTTGAATGAAGATGCTATTATTATTACCTCTCATCAATTCCTGAAATCTCAAAGCCCTGTCCACAATCTTGTTCCAATCTGTTCGTTGAAATGGCATCAACATTGATTCTTCCAGTTGCTACCATAATATCTTTGAAGTTCAGGGAACTATAATGTACCTAAAAGCAATTCGTCCGTATCAGTATTATTGCCGTTACTTCTAGTTCACCAAAAATCCTTACTTTAACGATTTTTTTCTCTACCCTCTCGCAAGAGGAGCTCAAGGATCCTTCAAACCAGGTAAAACTCGACAAGTCTCCTCTAGTTGTTTGGGCAACATAGCAGTGTTCGCTTTTCACCAATCCGCCCTGATCCAGCAGTAGATGCCGATAAGTTCCCCAAGTGCCTTGTTTATATATATTTATGGCCATTCCTTTTCTCAACTGTTCTGCACACGATTCGTCATTGGGATCAAATGTTTTCTCTCCGTCCAAAATCAAAGCACACCGGATATTGTCGCCTTCGGGCTCTCGTCTCAAACAATTGATGAAGCCGAGAAGGCCGCTCTGTGGATTTCTATGAGAGTGGATAACGACATCCTTGTTTGTTTTGATGGCAGATTGAACTTTCGATAACCAAGTGAATTGTTTGTCTTCAGGAATTTCAATAAAAATATAGTTTTCCACTTCAGCCGATTTTCTGAGGAGTACCAGAGTTTCTGTGCTGTTCCTATGTATACTTTGCACCGATAGGCCAGTCAGAGAACTCGAGAGCTTGACATTGAAATCCGATGTTTCTCGTGAAATCAAATATCCATTTGGTCGCAGTGCACTCAATGCATCTCGCAACATCTGAAAAAAAACATCATATGTGTTTGGAGAATAACACATCTAGAAAAAAAATACATCTCCAAGAAGATCAGAAGGATCGGAAACAAGTTCAACAACAAGAGCTGCTTTCAATTCGGCAGTACTTTACGCAGTTAGCTCACCAAGACAAACCTCCCAACAAAAATGAAATCAGTAAGGATTGCATTTATGAAGTTCCATGTGAATGCGGAGATTCCTATATTGGAGAGACAATGAGGCCGTTATCGGTAAGATTGGATGAACACAAGAAATGGACTCAACGTGGAAAAACGTCAGAATCGGGAATTGCTGATCACGCCTGGACTGAGCACCATCGAATTCTATGATACGACGCAAGTGTTCTACTTAGAGGGGAGCATTGGTTCAAACAAAAGTTCTAAAGGCCGCCTACACCGAAGCCAATGACGCCATTAGTCAATCAAGCGTTGAGATCAAGAACGTATGGAAACCACTGATTGCTTTTTCTGGCGGACTGCAGAGGTGCGAAACTTCACGCACCACCACACCGCGCGAATTAACACGCACCACGGCACATGGCGGAATGACATGTTCCATCACACCGACAAATATATAAATTGGTAAGTAGTACCTAAACTTGTCAGTATTCACCTGAAGATAATTGCAGATATAATCATTCGAAACCTCGTGAAAACCTTTTGAATCTATTGAGACGATGTACGTCCGAAACGAGAGTAATCTATTTTTTTCAGGTGGTCACAATTGGATAACAAATTGAATTGGATAGTTTCGGGCACCGCATTCTGCAAATTTTGCATCCTGAAAGTGCTCACAGACTATGCGGATCTCGGAAATGTCAAATCAAAATTCTTGCGCCAATCACAACACACCATCTAATAATGAAGTGGTGGCATCTGTGATTGAACATTAATCAAAGATAGGTGGTGAAATATCAGACAAGACAATAAAAAATACAACTGAATAAAAAATGTGGACCAACCAGGATTCGAAACTGGGACCTCTTGATTTCTAGTCGAACGCACCACCAACTGTGCTGTTGGTCCTTCCCTTGAAATTTCGGGTGTGAATTTGGTCGATAATCCTGTATGTGATTGACACTAGCTGGTAAAACCAATATAATTCCATTAGGTGTACCTGCGTGAATGTTTTCATAGTCACATTAGCCCTCATCATCTTCGCATACTGATACAGAGCTGACTTTGGAATGTGAATCGCCGGTTTCTGAAGTAGAACCAACAGCACAGTTGGTAGTGCGTTCAACTAAAAATCGAGTGGTCCCAGGTTCAAATCCTGGTTGGTCCACATTTTTTAATTCAGTTCCATTTTTCATTTTCTTGTCTGATATGCCACCCTATCTGATATTTAAAATGTTATGAATACAATCATCGCGTAGTATTATCAACATGACTGATGAATTCAATGTTTAATTTTAGAATAAATACTTATAATAACAGGGTTTTGTAGTCTATATTCTTCCCTTTGAGTAACTATAGGCTGGAGAGAGATACTTGTCTTTACCTTCAACAAGAAGAAGGAATATTTTTCTAGCTGTGTATTAGTAATGTTAATGATAATTTGAGTGTTTCCTACTCAGAACATCGGATAACAACAATATTAATGTATTATCCACGATTCCAAAAACCAACCAGATAACGAAACGTTACTTTCGACTTTCAACAACGCCCATCTGTTCCAAATTTCTTTTTGAAATTTCGACTTATAGGTCCCATAAGGAATACACGCCATATTTTCTGGCTTGAACCGTTTTTGCCATTGCAAAAATGATCCATAGTTTTCTCGAATCGACCACATTCCAATGATTGGTAGTCAAAAAATGGGTGCATATGATATGTATACACATACTTCATCTATGAAGTTAATTTTTGCAATGTTTGATGAAGAAGTTGAGAAAGTAGACATTATTTTATGGGTTTTTCTCTATACAAATTCAATATTTTGTTGGGCCCACTTATTTGACTCTACTCAAATTCAACATTATCACACAAAAGTTTGTATCGCGAATAAAATCACAAGTAGGTGTAAATGCGAAACCATAACTTGCATACATTATGCTCTAACTTCCAATGAGTATGATCACTTGTCAAATCTGACGGACGGTGACATGCACGTTCCCACGTTTGAAATGTCTACAAATCCAGGGTCGGAATCAGCCAATATGAGTTCAACCGAATCCTTCACGAAAAATTCAAAATTCACCGTAAACACCAATAATGATAATAATATCATTCAAAATTCCACTAATAAGCCATAAACATGTACCAAACTAACGAAACTCCTGTACTACCCACGGAACAGACTCACAGACAATAAAACGCCAGAACGTACCCCCTGTCACTGTTAGGGACAAAAGTATGTGGACCACGGTGGTTTCATTGTTCAAATCAAACAACATTAAACCAACCAAACCTGCTTAGAATGTCTATGAAGGCCTAAAAAAATTCCCGACTTCAGGAAAATTAGTAGCATTTTTAAAGATCAGAAAATTCCATTTCACACATATAGTCTTCCAGAGGAGAAAAAATTGCGAGTTGTTCTAAGAGGTGTCCCAGAATTCATTTTCTGTGATGACATCAAAAACGAGCTAACTGAGAGGGGGTTCGCCCCGGAATCAGTGGCGCGCATGCACGAAAATGATGCCAAAAAGACTTCAATTCAAGTAGTTTTAAATCTCATGAATAAAGAACAAAAAAAAATTTTCAAAATTACAGATTCACTGAATGTCCAAATCACGGCTAAACCACAGAGGCCCAGAGCCTCTGTGGGCCAATGTCATAGATGTCAGCGGTTTGGCCACTGTCAGCTGAACTGCTGCGCCACCCCCGCCTGCGTCAAGTGCGGGGATGCCCATATCACTCGTGAATGTCCAAAGCCTAGGGAAGAAAAAGCTGGGTGTGCGAGCTGCAGTGGGTGGACCCCGCTTCAGTATCGCAAAATCGACGATATTTTCCCGAAAACAGGACACGAGCGGGGGTGTCATATGCGGCGGCGGCCCGGGACGCCTCCCCTCCTCAAACAGCTCAAATTTCAACGCCTAAAGACATCCTTAGCACTTTAGAGCCAAATGAGGATGTTGTTTGCGCAGTTCGCTGAAGCTGCTGCAAAGTTCTCAACAGGTTTTAATCCCAATTAGTTGGTGAACAGCAGCTTCCGAATTTCATCAAAGCGGTGAGTTGTAATGAACTTCTCCAGAATAGACTTGAGTTTCTTGTAGAGAATAACATCGATGTTGCTTTTCTGCAGGAGACTCATCTTAATGGGGAACCTGTTAGGATTTCCTAACTACAAAGTGCTTAGAAATGACGGGATTGGACGTCCGGGTGGCGGTGTTGCCATTTTGGTCCATCGTTGTCACTCGCATGTTCAGTTTGGCATTTCCAATAATGATACCCATGGTATTGAAGCTGTTGGTATAATTTTCAACACAAGGAGTGGTCCTTTGCGTTTAATCAGTGCTTACAACCCTCCACGGAATCAAATACTTCCTGAGGCACTTGATGTGCTGCTGATGGATACAGACCAACCCGTTTTGGTCATGGGCTGATCTCAACGCCAAGCATGTGCAATGGAGTCGTGTTACCAACGTCAATGGCAGACGTGACAGGTATGAATACCAGGTGTTGGCTCCAGATGAACCGACACACTTTGGTCCATATAGGCCCGATGTACTTGACATTGTCCTGGCCAGAAACATCACCTGGAACTGGGATATACACGTCCTCGCCGAGTTGGGCTCTGATCACAATCCGGTGATTTCCATCACTGGGAGGTTTTCCACCGCCTCAGACGGATTGCATGTGTACTGAGGTGAACTGGGAGAGATTTCGTTCGCTTCTGGAGACAGGTTACTGCGCTCCTGAGAGAATAGATTCTCCAGTCGAGTTGGATGAGGCCGTAGCGCACTACGAACTCACCATCAAAAATGCTTTAGAGGATTTTCCCACAAGGAACCGGCTCCTAGATTCCATGACGAATTCCCTTCGAGGATTAAAAATCTCATCCGCGAGAGGAATCGCGATGGAAGAATAGAAGAGTCTGTTTCCTGTGGACAGAATCCGAGCTAACGCAGACTCGATGGAAAGGCAGTTCAGACTGAATGAGTATTCTGACGATGATCTGGATCGTGAAATTCTCTTGGAAAATCGGGTTCACCGTACTCTCAGGGAACCCAATCATGACGACATTCGTGATTGTTGAATATTATTAATAATTCACTGCGCCTCAAGAGATTCCCTCGGAGGTGGGAGCATGCCGTTGTGGTTATGATTCTGAAACGGGGACAAAACCCGACCTTTCTACAAAATTATCGACCAATCAGTCTGCTTCGCAGTTCGGCTAAGCTGGCTGGAAAAATCATTCTAGGAAGGCTTGACGAAGGAGTGGAGGATAGAAATGTCCTACCCAACGAACAATTTGGTCTTAGACGTGCTTACTCCACTGAGCTACAGGTGATGAGGCTAGTGGGGGACACTATTCCATCCTTGAACTCATTGTCTTACTTGATATTAGCAAATCCTTCGACAGGGATTGGCATGAAGGTCTTCTTGCCAAGCTAATAGATTTCCACCTGCCTCTGAGTTTGGTCAAGTGGATCAAGTCGTTCCTCTTGGGTAGGACATTTCAAATCAGAGTCGACAATTCTCTATCGGATTCGAAAGAAATTGAGGCCGACGTTCCTCAGGGGGGAGTACTGTCTCCTTCATTATACATCCTCTACACGTCAGATATTCCGGAAAGCGAACATGTGAAGGTATCTCTGTTTGCTGATGATATGGCTTTGCTTTCTTCTGCAGCTGACCACCTGATGGGTGTCGTTTATTTGCAGAATGCATTGAACGACCTCCAGCAGTGGTATCTGGAGTGGAAGATAAAGCTAAATCCTGAAAAATCACAAGCGATTTTGATGGGTCGCAAGAGGAGCAACCCGGAGAGGGGAGTGACTATCTCTGGAAGGGAGATAGAATGGTCAGAGCAGGTCAAGTACCTGGGAGTTACTCTGGATCACCGGCTCACCTGGAAACCACACGTCAATATTGTCAGAGACAAAATCGTCAAAAAGATCTGTGCACTATATCCCCTGATTAACAGAAAGAGCAAACTGTCCCTCAAAGACAAAGTCACGATTTACAGAATGATGTTCAGTCCTGTCATTCTGTATGCCTCGGCCACCTGGGGCCAAATCTGCAGGTCTAGCATTGGCATCCAGGAACGGGCGTAAATGAGAGTCCTGCGGATGATAACGAACGCTCCGTGGTTCGTGCGGAACGATCGAATCCTCCAAGACCTTAATCTGCCTTCTATCAGAAGTATCATGAGAGAACGCAATCAGAAAGTATTTGATTGTGCAATTGCTCATGAGAATCCGCTCGTGAGGGAAGCCACCGATTACAAAATAGACGACCTCTCGCGTTTCAAACGTCCCAGGCACTCTCTGGGCTACCTACTAATCCATACAGGGTCGCGAAGCTGCATCCTCAATAGAAATTACTATTTTTCCGAATTTTTACGATCAGAATTCCCTCTCGGTCATTGTCCTAAATACACCATCATGGCAAGGACCGGTCTCTAATTCTTGACCAATCAAATTCTAAATTCGTGAACGGCCATGGCCCACATATTTGATGTCTGAAGAGTAAGAGCCTTAGGGCTACACTCGGCTTATAACAGTGATAAGAGATCCAGATATAGATTATGCTCTACTGTACAGTTCATACTCCATGTTCATCTCATCTTTAAAGCTTTCACGAATAAGCATGAAGGTTGAGATACACGATATACACTGACCTTTTATCATCTTTTTCTAACTTCTATTGTATGTTTTATCATAGTGTTTATAACCAAATAGGTGAAAAATTAATACATTTTTACCATCAGTCAAATAGTATGAAGGCAATTTAACCTAATAATACCTTCAACTTATTGGGCAAAATGTCTCAATTTCTCAATATTGACTTCTGAATGACTTCCTTTTTTATCCATAATGGTGAATTTGAGGTAATTGTAACGTAAGAATTACCTCCGCCAAGTTGGGCGCTGACCAATTCAAAGATCGAAATGACGTAAATTTTATCCATTGGGGGCCACTTCATCCGTAAGTTTGATTTCAAACTAACATAGCTTGCCCATATTCTAATCTCATAAATCTAATCCCAAAATATCCATCGCTGCAGCTAGTGGTAATTTGAAAATTATGCAATGTGAAACTGACAATGAAAGTGAATTCAACTTAGGGATTTTCCTCCGAAGTGGATCTCATTCGTACAAGAACCGGTTACTCATATCTTCAGATGATATTGATATAAGCCTCCTTCATTATCAGGAACCGAAGATCCGAGGTGAGTTTTCAAAGTGTACCTATACTGTATTCCGACATGGCCACCTTTCATTGAAAAAGAGATTCAACAATGATTCAATTCCGGGGTTTTTGTTCCTACCCGAGGATCAACAATAACTGTACCGTCAATCGTAGTCCAGAACAAGTTAATTCCGGCAAGAATTCTGAAGTTTTCATCTATCCTATTCAAAACAAGGGGGTAGTACAAGGAGCCGCCCCTTTTACTATTCCATTATCGAAGTGTTTTTTCCCAACATCACTTATATGATATCTTTTAAATTCTTTCGAAACATCACAAGACTCCGTCTCGTTGTGCATAAGTTTGAAACCCTGTCCAGTTTACTCTGTCGTGCACGATTAGTATACTTAGTTACTTTTTCAACATTTAAGTAAGCTCAACCATGTGTATGAATGACAATATACCCATCTGCTCAATTTTGATTTTTTAACTGACGAAACCAAAAAGAAGGAGGTTCTCTAGTCGACGCGTATATTTTTTTCATAATATTTTTTTATGTATGAACACGCATAACTTTTTACTGACATGTCCGATTTCGATAATTTATATAACAACAGATAGTAAAAGAAGATAATCATATTATTTAACTGGTGATAGTTGAAGTGAGGTGGGTGAGTATTTTGGAAGTAATAAAACAACAAGTAGGTAGTAATAAGTAGATGTTAGCCACAAAAAATTGAAAGATAAAAACATTTTAACAAAAAATTAAACAGACGAAATACGGAACTGAAAAGTAAAAAATAAAATGAACCTTAGTCTCAGTTATGAGCTCCTAAACTAATGTAAGTAACAAATTTTGAGTCGGCGCCAAACGAACAATCATCGAAGATCATTGAATTACTTCAAAAAAAAAATTATCAGAATGTCACCGCGCAACTCGATGCCATCATTTTGCTTGTTTGTTTGGCACCGACTCAAAATTAGTTACTTACATTAGTTTAGGAGCTTAGTTACTGAGACTAAGAAGGTTTATTTTATTTTTTACTTTTCAGTTCCGTATTTCGTCGGTTTAATTTTTTGAAAAATTTTTTTACAAGCTTCTATTTACTTTCACCTGTCCCGAAGTGTGTAATAAAATCTCACAAGTGGAATTTGACGTGAAATTTGGCGGGTGTTCATGGTTCGCGTGACAATGCATTATGGATTTTTTGTTGGAGGCAAAAACAAGTGGCGGCTCCGAAATGGCGGAGTCGATTTATTTTTATGATCCGAATGATATGGGGGGTATTTGGGGCCGAAGTTATGATTTTTTGTGATACTTCATAAAATCAAAATGGCGGCTCCAAGATTTGTGATTATGGTCTGATTCTATTCAAATTGGTATGTGGGGGTTTTCGGGGTCGAGGATTATCCTTTTTTTTTGTCAAAATTCACAAATTCAAGATGGCGGACGATTTTTTGTAATTTTGGTCCGATTCCATTCAAAATTTGTATGAGTGGGTATTTGGGGTCGATGATTATGTTTTTTTTTGTCAAAATTCATAAAATTAAAATGGCGACTCCAAGATGACGAACGATCACTGTGATTATAGTTCGATTCTATTCAAAATTGGTATGTGGGGTTTTTGAAGTCGAAGATAAAAAAATAATTATCAAAATTCATGAAATCAAAATGGCGGCACAAAGATGGCCGACGATATTTGTGATTATGGTACGATTCTATTCGGAATTGGGTTTTTGGGATCGGAGATGGATTTTTTTTTGTCAAAATTCACAAATTTAAGAAGGAGGCCCAAGATGGCGGGCGATTCGGTTATTCATGGTCCGATTCTATTCAAAATTGGTATGGGGGGTTTTCGGGATCGATTATTATGAGTTTTTTGTCAAAATTCATGGAATCAAAATGGCGGCTCCAAGATGACGAACGATCTCTGTGATTATGGTCCGATACTATTCAAAATTGGTATGTGAAGGTTTTTGTAGTCAAAGATGAACAATTTGATCGGTGTAGGCTTACTGGAAAAAAAAACAAAATTCCACCGTGGTGAATCTGACGACACAAAATATACTTGCCTCTGTCATCCAAGGAACGACAAGAATGATCAACGGTCCCTAAACAATATATATCTTCAAAACCGTGGAAAGTCCGGATGGTATTTCTTTGTTACTATTACTTATATATACTGTAATTTATAATAATTTTATGTTCAGTACAAACCTCCGGCCTTTCAGATAGTTTTGTCGCGATAACAATAACGCATTCATCTCCTTTCGATAACTTCTTGTTCTCAACTGTTTTATTAAGATCCAGTTTTTTCTCAGAAAAAATTGTGACGTCCCCTCGAATAAGTGGTTGATCTCCAAGCACATCGAGCAGAATCGGAGATATTATTTCTTCACTTTCAGTTACGTAGTCGTCAATCACTTCCACACTTTTTATCTTCGTCATCAGATTGTTCTCCAATATTATCTGCGCATTAACTCTCACTGACTGGGCAGTGGATAGTTCTGTATGATTGGGTATAAATTCGTATTTTTCCAAAACAGGTATTCCCAGCTTTTTTTTTCTGGGAATTGAGGTGGCACTCAGTCCTTGAACTTCTATTCCTCCCCCTCTGAAAATGGGAAAAATATATGAATCACCTATCATTCAACTATTTTTCAATAATTAGAGAGATATAGCACTATTCTCGGCCCCTTCCGACAAGCTATTTTTTCTGAACCCTTTTTGTAGTAGAAAAATTACAGTTGAGGAAATGTTCAATTAGAATAGAAGCAGAAGAAGTTTTTTCGGGAGAACAGTATCCATCAGGTTCAAAATATAACCTTTGTTGATTATAATTTATTTAATTATATTCAATTCTCTATTAAAAATAACTCGTGAAAGAGGAATATTGATTAATATTGATAATATATATTGATTAATATTGATAATATATATATATATATATATATATATATTATATATATTGATTAATATATTATATATATATATTAATATTGATTAATATATATATGATACTATAGAAAACTTCTCACTATTAGATTTTAGAGAATTGAGAGATATTGTTTTTTCGTTGAATAATAAGGGGAGTCCAGATGAATTGAATGTTGCCTTTTTTAAAATTGTTTCACTAACCTTGCAGAACCATTACTAAACCTCATTAATACTTATTATAAAAAGATACAATCATTCCTGTTCCGAAAAAAACAAACTCTAATAAAGCCTCGGATCTAAGACCAGTAAACATGTTGAGCGCAATTGAAAAAATTATTGAAAAAGCAGTCTATAACCAATTAGTAGATTATATTGAAAATAATAAACTGTTAAGTAAATACCAATCAGGGTTTAGAAATAAACATAGTTGTGAAACAGCAGTTCAGTGTGTACTAGATGATTGGAAAATATGCCTAGAAAAAAATGAGACTACTGTTGCAGTATTTCTGGATCTTCAGAGAGCTTTCGAAACAATACACAGAAATAGATTGTTAGAAAAATTAGTAGCAGTAGGAATAGATGGAATAGTCTTGAAATGGTTGGAAAGCTTTCTGGAGAACAGAAAACAAAAGCTTAGGATAAATAATAAAGTATCAGATGAAATAGAATGTAATCAAGGAGTACCACAGGGAAGTGTTCTGGGCCCCCTGTTGTTTCTGTTGTATGTTAATGATTTGCCGGAGATAGTAGGAGAGAGCTCAGTTCATTTATTTGCAGATGATACACTGATTTATTTCTCATGTAATGATCACACCAAACTCACGGAAACCATCAACAAAACTTTAAAATCGATTTACAGTTGGTGTTGTGCAAATTATTTGAAGATCAATGTTGAGAAGACCAAGTACATGGTAATAAGTAAAGAAAAAAAATTCAGAAACTTCTGTAACAAACATTTTGAGATAATGTTAGGTCCTGATAAGGTGGAACGGGTCAACCAATTTAAATATCTTGGGGTTCATGTGGATAGGGGGTTACATTTTAAAGAACATGCCAACTTCATTATAAAGACGATAGCATTTAAAATACATTATTTATCTCGTTGTGCCCCATATTTGTCAAGGTGGACAAAAATTTTACTGTACAATTCATTAGTGCTTCCTCATTTTACATATTGTTCTACAATTCTGTATCTACTGAAACAAAATGATTTAGCTCGTTTACAGAAACTCCAAAATAGGGCCATGCGCATAATTCTAAATTGCAAAAGACTAACACCAATAAGAGATATGTTAAAGCAACTAGAATGGTTACCAATTGATTTATTTCTCCTCTACCAAACATTAATCCTTATTTTCAAAATAAGAAACAAAATTTCCCCAACATATTTACAAGAAAAAGTTATGTACAATGACCAAATCCACGGATACAATACAAGATTCAGAACTGACTTCCATATTCAACAAGTCACATTAACACATACCCAAAATTCTGTTTTTTTCAAGGGACTTGATAGCTATAATAATATGCCAGAAGAGATCAAACGTTTAACATCTTTAACATCCTTCAAGACAAAGTTAAGATCATATTTTCTTAATCAATAAAAACCTAGTAGCCACTTCCTCATTTTGTTTGTTTCGATTTAATATTCAGTAACGACAGATATACAAATGTTTTAGTATGTTTAAAGTATTTTGTGTATTTATTAAATATTTTTTAGAATTTGTAGGAGCGTATAGATGTATGGTGTGCAAATAGGTGTAGTATTTGTGTATATGTATGTGTATATGTGTTGTATATACATTTTTATTTTTTGAACTTAGTCTATTTTAATCTGAAAGCATGCTATATATCGTTCTCATTGTAATCATTGCAATGACTTGACAATGTAAATTAGTAAAATGAACTAAATAAAGGATTTATATATCAATCAATATATGGCTGAGTTATGTTGGTATGGATGTATTGAGATGAAGCTTCATGGAAAATTAAAAAATTATGTTTTTAGTACAAGCTCCACAAAAAACCTACTTTGGAAAAGAGTCCGCCAAATGTCAATTTGGGGTATTCATACTTGAAGTCGTCATCGCAACACTTTCTGTTCATTTTGGTAACTTATGATTTCTATCCCAGACGTAATGAACTATAGATTGATTGACATTTTGTAGTGACGGCAGAAGTTTTCTCCAAATTTTTTTTGTGGAATACTCATTGCAAAAAAATCAACACTATGGAAGAAGTAGGGCTGTCATGGTCGATACTAGAATTATTATCAGAATATCGCTCTTACGTCAGGCAAGAACAAGGGCCATCCATGAAATATAGACATTCACAAAGTTAAAATGTTACAAAATGTAGAAAAGTGTAAAAATAAATCTTGATAATAAACTACCAAACTTTCTCGATTCATCAATCCTAAAATTAACAAGGAACGGGTGGTTTCTGGAACACATGTAGATAACGGGATAACGGAATAACGGGATAATAGAAAAACGGTTTAACAAATAAACACGATAACAGAAAAAATGAATAATGTGATGACGGAAGAACTAGATAATGGGAATACGGGATGAACGGGAAAACGGAATAACAGGAAAACGGGAAAACGGGATAACAAGGAAGCGGGAAAACGGGATAATTGAGAAATGGTAAAACGGGAAAACGAGAAAATGGGATAACGAAAAAACGAGATAAAGGAGAAACGGGATAGCGGGCAGAGTCAAAAGCATTACCTAGAGGAAACAACCCAAATAAAACAGGAAAAAAAATCTACAAGGACGAGAAGTTTCAGATTTTTTTTTTAAGGAACATAGAAATTTGTGCAGGTCAGCCAGTCACAAATGAAATGAACAAGGATTTTGAGAAAAAACATATTTCATATGGGTACTGGAATTGAAACTCACAACCTGCCACAAATTTGAAAAATATCAAAAAAATCCGAATCCAAAACCATTTGAAGAAGTATTCGCTGAACTGATGATTTTGTTATTCAATTGAATCCAATTCGGAATGAATTTCTTGTATTTCAATATATTAGAATTTCTATTATTGTTTGTAGGGGACAATAAATCTTATTATTATTATTTCAAACAATCTGAGATTCTCATGGTGCAGAAATGGAGGTGGAAGAAAGAAGTGAATTATTAGTTGATAGCAGGAAAATGACCCTCAATAAATACTGTTTTTTTTTCAGTCAAAGCCTCAAACCACTAATACCTTATCACGTCAAAGTCTGCATAGTAATAAACTGGAAGGATGGCCTCTTTTCTTCTTTCTTCTGAGCCAGGTTCTGCAAATTTACTAACCTCCTCTTCGTGATATTGATTTGCTATGGTCAATTTAGATATTGCGGTTGGTACATATAGTAATTTCATGTCTCCTTGTAATACTTTCATTTGGAACATGTTGTCCATGAATGTTATCCAATTAGTAGTCCAAACTATCTTGGCACAGGTGGCATTCACATCGATCTCTCTGATGGCATTGAATTCTCCACTGAAAACAAAAATCCATATTATAATGTTCTATGAAGTTCCGCGAAATGCTTTTTTGGCCTTCACGATTCCAAAGGGGGTTGAATCGCAATTGCCTGCATAATCCAATCATTGAAGATAACACCTGAATACAAGACAGTTTCCTATATATATTTCAGATACTTCAACCTAGAAGAATTTCTTGTCGATCTTCAAGCTACCAATTGGAATGAAATCTTCAATCTTGAGACAACTATCGGAATGATTCGGTTTCTCAATTTTAAGATCTTGAATTCTTCAATATTCATGCTCTAATGAGGTGTTTGAGAATTACCAAACCACTCGCATCTTGGCTCACTTCCAATATCAAAGAAATGATAAAACTACGTGATAAAGCTATCAGAAAATTCAAAATTACAAAATCTCACATAGATTGGATAAGTTATGAGGAGCTCCGTAATTATACTACTGTTGCAATCCGGCGGGAAAAGAAAGCCTTCTTGGAATTAACTTTGAGAAATCAAAATCAGATAATGATATGGAATACATTGAGAACACTGGACATTCTGAAAAATAAACATAACTGTCAGTTACCCCCTAATCTAATAAACTTGAATGAAATAAACACTTACTCACCAATATCTTGACCGTATAAAAAGTAACTGTGTCGGCTCAGTCACAGCTCATACAGTTTTACGAAGTACCACCTTTTTCTTTCATTTTGCCCGATTGATTTCTTACACTCGACTGTAGTACAAGTATAAACATATAATAATAATAATAATAATTTATTCACTCAAGTTTATAATTTATAATTTCACAGTGTAATTGCATTCTTGGAATGGCGAATGGTGAATAAATTGAAGAAAATACTTACGAAGCAGGGTATGCCTGCTTGTGTGTAAGAATACAGTAGTTTAACAATATAGTAAGATTGTGCAATAATAAACATTCATTTGGGATATAAATAATCAACTATGGAAGGTATACAATATTAAAAGATTGGTAATACAGACAACAAGAAAATGGTGTAAAAATCAGGGTATATAACTGTCACAAGATAAGACTAAGGTTTTAAAAAAAATTTAAGCAAAACGAATAGTGAAAATAAATCTATAAAATGATACATACATAAGACTGGTAATACAGACAACAAGAAAATGGTGTAAAAATCAGGGTATATAACTGTCACAAGATAAAACTAAGGTATTAAAAGATTTTGAAGCAAAACGAATAGTGATAATAAATCTATAAAATGATATATAAGATTGGTAATACAGACAAGAAAATGGTGTGAAAATCAGGGTATATAACTGTCACAAGATAAAACTAAGGTATTATAAGATTCTGAAGTAAAAGATATATATAAATATATATAATATATACACAATATATACACATAATACATATATACACATATATATACACACACATACACATATCCACATACATACATATATATACACATATATACATACACACATATATATATACACATATATAATATATATATATATATAAATAATATATATATATACATATATATAAGTGTTTGACAATCGTATATGAGAAAGAGTCAAGTCTTGCATTTAGTTTTCGATTTTCTCATGTATTTCTGCACGGGAAGTATGCTGAACGAAAAGTTTAAGTTTGTTTTTGAATCTTCTAGGGTTTGGCTCGCATTTTAGTGTTTCAGGTAGACAGCTGAAAAGTTTAGGGCCCAAGTAACAATAGTTCCTTTGACCTACTGACTTGTGCATGACTGGTATTACGATACGTTTTTTGTGGCGGGTGCTATAGTTATGACTGTAGGTGATCAATTCGTGTTTGTGTTCATATTGGACTGCGGTTATGTTTATGAAGAATAGTTGCCTTGGGTCAAATATTTTAGTTTCCGAGTAGAGGAGGTTGCTAGGATAGTTGTATCCTTTTTGCAGAATACATCTTAAGAAACGTCTTTGAATGACTTCAAGTGAATGTAGATGTGTTTTAGAGACTCCTCCCCACCCAATTATCCCATAGTTCAAGTGAGATTCTACCAAACTTTTGTACAAAATTATTTTTTGTTTGTGATCGAGTATGCTGATTATTTTCCTAAATTTGTACAGAATGCAACGTAGTTTTTTTACAAGATGTAATACTTGTTGGTCCCATCTTAGATGGGTATCTAGAATAATGCCGAAGTATTTGATTTTTTTGATAGGTTTGATGACGGCCGTGTCGGATATTGCTATGTCATATTCTGGCAATGATACATTATAGCTACTGAATGGTACGTAGTGCTTTTGTCAAAATTTATTGATAGTAATCTATAGTCAAACCACTTCTTTATGTCGCGTAGGTCGCACTCTAACTTGAGTTTCCGATTGAACCAGTCATCGTCTCCGCAGAATATGACTGTGTCATCGGCAAAGCTGATAATTTTCGAGTGGGTACTCAATAAGAAGAGATTATTGAGGTAGATATCAAATAACATTGGTCCTAAGACTGTTCCTTGGGGTACACCACATGGAATAGTTTTTTCATCACTCACACTGTCATCGATTTTCACTCTTTGCCGCCTATTCAATAGATAGCTTCTGAAGAGGTTATGTGGTATGCCTCTTATCCCCATATCTTCTAGAGTTTTGAGTAATATAGAGTGGTCCACGGTATCAAAAGCTTTTCTCAAATCTATGAAGACACCAATTGATGGTCCAGACGCATCCAAACATTGATATATATTTTGAGTCAATATTTTTATCGGATCTTGTGTAGACATGTTTTTTCTGAATCCATACTGGGATTTTGACATTATATTGTATTTTTCGATGAATTTATTTAACCTTTTCTGAATAACCTTCTCCAGTATTTTGGCCTTATCAAAGTAATAGGCCTATAATTTGCGTCATCGGTTTTGATTCCACTTTTATAAATCGGTGTCACCAAGGCCGTTTTGAATGCTGTGGGGAAATACCCCTGTTCTAGCGATTTATTGAATATGTAAGAAAGTGGTTTTGTTATATAGTTGGAGATAGCTTTGAGGGTTTCTTATTTGATATTATCAATGCCAGGGGCTTTCTTATTCTTGAGTTGTGATATTATTTCTATTAATTCATTTTCATTTACAGGATGTAGAAAAATTGAGTGGTCGCATAAACTTTTCCTTTCCATATAATCTAGATTTCTGTTTATATTTTCAGCTAGCTTTTCACCTACAGATATGGAGTATTCGTTGAAGTTGTTCGCTATTTCGACGTTCTCTATAATATGAAGTTTTGGTAGTCTTTATGAGTTTATTTAGATTTTTTTTATATCTGTTATATTCTTCAGAAAGGGCGGTATTATTTGGATCACCTTTCAATCTATGGTACATACTATTTTTTTTATTCACCGAATTGACGAGGGATTTGGTCATCCACTTTTTCCGTTTTCTCTGTTTGTTGTTGATCTTTATAAATTTCGTACATTTATCAATGTTAGTTTTTATAATTTTAATTAATTCATTTGTTGCAGAGTCAAGATCGTCACAATGATAGATGGCAGCCCAGTTTTCTTTTTTAATGTTATCAACAAACCTTTTTTCATTTATTTGTTTATAGAACCTTACCCTATTTTTATTAACACTCTTACTATTTTTAAGAACTATTTGCGCTAGAATTGTGTAATGGTCTGTAATGGATGTTTCGAAGGTAATTGGTAGGATTGCGTCATAGTTATGATATTTTGATTTAATAAATATATGATCTATACATGTGCGAGATTTTTTTTGTTCTCTAGTAGGCGTGTTTATTGCGGATATATATCCGTGTTCGCTCATGGTATCTAAGTAATTTTCGGTATCACAAGAAGTATTCAATAGATCAATATTTATATCACCAATAACTATATTATAGTGGAATGTTTCGTCTTCCCTACTCAAAATATTATTCAATTGGTCAACAAATGGATCAATGTCTGTAGCTGGTGATCTATATATGCCATTTACTATGAAAATGGAGCCATGCACAGTCATTTTGGCTCTCAAGAGAAAACTACCGTTTAGGCTGATTGTGGTGTGAGACACGTACGCCTCTGACCTCACAAACATAATGACTCCGTCGTTTTGATTTAAATGTCCAGAATTATAAATTGTTTTGTAACCAGGAATGTTGAAGATTGTGATATCAGGGATAATGCGTGTTTCTGTGAATACAATACAATCAATGGATTCATTTAATTCATCTAGAGTGATCAGAAATTCATCGAGGTTACTTGATATACTTCGGATGTTGTTATGAATAATTTTGAAGTTATTATATGGATTATTGATTTCTAAGACTTGCTTAACTTCTTTATCGGTACTCAAGGAGAATAAATCTAATTTGGTTATGATGAAGTCTCTTATATAAGGATCCATATTGTAATTTGACTCACCTGGTTATTTGAAAGTTTAGCTAGACTACAACATATAGATAGAGTTCAGATAAAATATGGTCATTGCAGCCGCGTGGGGTTCGTTCGTGATTAGTAGGGGGGTTTCTTCTTTTCTTTGTCACTCATTGACCTTGTCTTCACTTTCTCGCCGATTTGGTGGGTTGTTTGTTTGTGGGGTTGTTTCCTGTTGTTTCCAAGGTTTCCGGTGCTTTTTGGGATCCCGATGTTTGGTTTGACTATTTCTTCCAGAACTTTGGCCGTTTCATCCTCGAATACTTCACGGAGGAGGGGTTGGGTAGGTGTCGATGGGACACTATTTGATTTTGTGGCTTCTTGTTGATCTTCTTCGTCTTTTTCAGTTTCAAGTAGTTGACTTACCGAATATTCTGTCCCATCAACTACTAACTTATTTCCTTTAATAAAAGATTTTTTGTTTGGGTTTTGTTTCTGGATCAGTAGATTGCTTTTTAGGACTGCCTGTTCTTCTCTTTGTTTGGTGGTGAGGTCTTGTGAGATTGTTATTTTGGTTCCCTTTAGTTTTCGGCAGTTTGCGAAAATGTATTTCTTAGTGAGATTTGATACAAATTCAATTTTCACAGGAGAGTTTCTTTTCGATCCCAAGCAATATATGTCTTTTATTTGATTTGCTATAAGATCTACTTGCAGTAGCGACTTCAGCAGGCTTTGAATAAAATCGAAGGTGATTTCGTGGCGTTCTCTATTCAGTCCGAATATGACAATATTATTTGATTTCTGCTGCCGCTCTAATTTTTCGATTTTTTGCTTCAGAAAAGAGTTTTCCACTTCCAGTTTTCTGATTCTCTCATACGACTCTTCAATTCTTAATTGAATTCGTGCTTCACTGGCAACAATAGCACTCTTTAGTTCTGCTCTATTTTGCTGGATTTCATCAATTATACGTTTTGCATCAATGCCAGTGGGATTCATACTCGAATCTATATGAGTGTGTGGCCTTTGAATGTTCAATTAGTACGCCACTGGCGGTAGCTTTGAATCTGTGGAACACCTGCACAGGGAATTCTCTTTTTTGTGAGTCGATAACTTTTGATAGTTTGTGTTTGTGTCGATTCCTACTTTGGGATTCGATTCTTTAGCATGAATTGATTTATGATTATATTTGTTCTATTCATTTGTTTGTTGTTTAATTACTTCGGATAGAAATCAACTACATCACTTTTTAGATTACACTTTTTAGAACAATTTGATCTAATTCAATATTGAAAGTTTTTTGTAGAAACCACTTTAAATTACGTTTTTAGGTAGAGCTGTTTACTTTCACTCATCACAGTACTCTAGCAAAACATATAACATACAAACACGTTTGTATATTGAATTAGGACACTTCTGACCGGGATCAAATTAGAACGTTTGAAAGTTAACCGTGAAATTTGGGTGCTGTAGTTCGATTGTGAGCACGCGCCATCATAATTAAAAGAAAACATTATGATTTTGCGAATAACGTGCCCTCAATTTCTTTGTCATCAAATCTTGGTTACTTGAAACCAATACTTACGTGAAAAATAACTACGTCTGATGACGCCCTGATGACAAATTATTTTTCATTGAATGGTTCGTTTATTCCTCGAACAATGGCGATCCAGCATATTTTTGGAGACTGTAACTTTTTGGGGACTATAACTTTGAAGTGGTTTGCACCCAAAATGAGTGTTGAAGTGGCAGAAACTAAAAATAAATCTCTCTAAAATTCCTTTCGTCATAAAGTAGCTAGTGGAATTATCTTATTAACTTTCACACCAACGGCGCCCACCTCGCAGGCGCCCTGACTCACCACTTCAATGTTATAGCTTGAAAATTGCAATAGGTCTCATGCATTTGAAAGTGGCGAAGACATCGCGGCTGTTATAACCTACCACTTTAAAGTTATCACCCCAGAATTGCGGGTACATGTCCATTGTCTCATTTCGATACATATCTCATGTAATACATTTCAATCTCAAAATATAGTATCTATTTCGAAATACCAGGGATTTTGGTGGACGGAATGGACTTTGAGGGGAAAGTGAGAATACTTTTGAATGAAAAGTATGGAAATTGCATAAATAATTTATTGAAATCGTTAGGTCATCATCAGTGCGTACCTGAAAGTAAGAAATATTGATAGAGAACAAGTTACTGAGAAGTTTTTTTTTGAGGAAGAAAATTGACATGTTTCAAATGTGAGGTTTCTTACTCGTCAGGTGTACAAGAAGCCAGAAAGACCATAAAATATCTCATGATCAATGAGTGTTGTAGGTTTACGTGACACACATGTTAAAATACATATTCAAGGCCAGGATGAAAATTGAGATAACATTTTCATTATCTTTTAAGGAGCCATTGTTTTGGTGTGACAGCTGGACCCAAGTGACAAGATTGACAAGTGAACGATGAAGTAGATTGACATGGAACACAGAACCATGGAGATACCAGAATCAAGAAACGAATATCCCTGTCATACGAAAAACACACTAGAGGATGATCAATCTAATGAGGACTGTCAGCTGTCAAAAATATGTTCCAGTATTCCAAGGAAGACCATACAAGACTCTTCAATTCTCACATTTAACTCATGGTTATTGAATATAAGTTCAAGGTAAAGTCTAATTAGACTTGTCCTGATCAAAACAAACAATTGAATAACTCTGGTAGTGTCCATGAACAATGAATTTATATTTTCCTTAATAAAAATAAAATCCTTGTCCACCATGGCTCAGTTGAACTGCAACTGCGGGATAAGAAGTGTGATACAAGTCTAATGGAAACTAGACCCAACTCCCACAGCTGGAGTTAAACAGAGTTCAAAAGGTGATAATCCAGAACATGACTCGTATTCTCACTATGGAGAAAACTGAAAAAGAGGCTGGCAAATTGCAGAGACATACAAGTGAAATCATCATAGGGAATGGAAATTGAAAATTATCAGCATGATCAATAAGAAAATTGAAATGTAAATTGGAGTAAATAAAGGGGCTAAGGAAGTTCAATATTATTCAATTAAGACGTCTGTGAAGTGGAATATAGGATCTATTTGTTGAGACAAAGGTTATTGTTGAGTATTTCTTTACTAATATGAAAATCTTCAAGAAAATCTAACCCATTATGATTTTTATTTGGACTGAAATTATGATTGTTGAATCTTAAGTGATGACCGAAGGCAGAAACTCTATTACTATTTAAATGTTCCATAATTCGAACTTTTAAAGGTCTACAAGTTCTACCAATGTGGGCTGCATCGCAGTCTTCACAATTTAACTTATTTATACCACCTTTGAAAAGTTTGTCAATTGTGTATTTTGTATTGACCAAAAATATTCTCAAGCTATTGTTGGTTTAGAAATAAATTTTAATGTTGTCAAAGTTACTTTTGATGCAACTTGTTTCTTAGTGAGAAATGATGTCGTTTAAAAAAGGAATTGAAACAAAGTAGCTAGTTGCATTAAAAGTAACTTTGACAACATTAAAATCTCTTCCAAAACCAACAATAGCTTGAGTAGATTTTTGGTCAATACAAAAGAAAAAATTGACAAACTTTCCAAAAGTAATATATATAAGTTAAATTGTAGAATTGGTAGAACTTGTAGACCTTTGAAAGTTCGTATTATGGAACATTCAAATAGTAATAAAGTTTCTGCCACCGGTCATCACTTAAGATTCAACAATCATAATTTGAGTCCAAATAGAAACTCACAAATCTAACATAGGGTCAGTTCCAAAAATTATAATAGATTAGACTTCCTTGAAGATTTACACATCAGTAAAGAAATACTCAACAATAACTTCTGTCTCAACACGCAAGTCAATTTGAAAAGATCCCATATTCCACTTCATAGACGTCTAAATTAAATAATATTGAACTTCGTTAGCTCCTTTTCCACTCCAATTCACATTTTAATGTTCTTGTTAATCATGCTAATAATTTTCGATTCCCATTCTCTATGATGATTTCACTTGTAACTCTTTGCAATTTGCCAGCCTCTTTTTCAGTTTTTTCCATACTGAGAATACGAGTCATGTTCTGGGTTATCACCTTTTAGACTCTGTTTTACCACAGCTGTGGGAGTTTGAAGTTGGGTCTAGTTCCCATTAGACTTGTATCACACTTCTCATCCCCCAGTTGCGGTTCAACTGAGCCATGGTGGACAAGGATTTTTATTTTTACTAAGAAAAATATAAATTCATTGTCCATGGACACTACCAGAATCATTCAATTGTTTGTTTTGATCAGGACAGGACTAATTAGACTTCTACCTTGAACTTATATTTAATTACGATGACTTAACTGTGAGAATTGAAGAATCTTGTCTGGTCTTCCCTGGAATACTGGAACATATATTTGACAGATGACAGTCCTCATTAGATTGATCATCTTCTAGTATGTTTTTCGTATGACAGGGATAGTCCTTTTTCGATTCTGATATCTCCATGGTTCTGTGTTCCATGTCAATCTACTTCATCGTTCACTTGTCAATCTTGTCCCTTGGGTCCAGCTATCGCACCAAAACGATAGCTTTTTGAAAGATAATGAAAATGTAATCTCATTTTTCATCCTGGCCTAGAATATGTATTTCAACATGTGTGTCACGTAAACCTATACAACACTCATTGATCAGGAGATATCTTATGGACTTTTTGGCTTCTTGTACACCTGACGAGTGAGTAATCTCACATTTAAAATATATCAATTTTCTTTCTGAAAAAAAAACTTTTTAGTAACTTGTTCTCTATGAATATTACTTATTTTCAGGGACACACTGATGATGACCTAACGGTCTAAAGCGCTTTGCTACGATTTTAATTAATCTTTTCATGCACGAAATACAATTTTCTTTCATCGAGGATACTTTTGTATCCTGAGGTGTATACCCTAAATACGTCCCATACGCCCCCAGGAAGGGCAGTAGAGGATAGCTTCGCTGATGTTGGCGATCTATCGTAGGTAATAATATTCAATTTACCTTAATTTACCCGGGTTCTACCTCTTGCTGCTCGCTTGTGTGGAAATTCATGATATCATATATGATTTGAAACAACTGAAAAGTTCCTAGCTGATTATGGTGCATTGAAATTTGCGGATATCCTATGGAATTCATCGCAAGAACTCAATTCAGAAAAAAAAAAATCATTGTCCAAAAAAAACATTATTGGTAATTAAGCTAGCAATAAACTTATTTGAGCAGTGGAAGAGGGACATGTAGCAAGTAGGTCACTACTGAGTTGGAGTTACTTTATGATGAATTTCAGAGTTAATTGTGACTATGTAGTGACTTCCATTGAATGTAGACTGTGACAATCACTTATGGAGATAGCAAAAACGTAGCAACCATCACCACATATCACAATCAAGTGCTTGCCACATTAAATGTTTGATGGACGTCACCGGAAATATCATACTCTAGTGAAAGTGATTGTTGACTTCTAAGTGGTACAGTATGGTGACCGCAATGGTTATTTTCCACTTTCAAGTTTGAAAACCTTCAAGGTGATTCTGCTTGGTGGTCATGATGTTTTAAACGCCTTAGGTGATACTAAGAAGTTAAATAATTGTGGAATGGCTACCAGAGATGGAAATTACGTGATTGCAACCATGCAAATATAGAATCTTACTGTATAGTGGTAGATTTAGTGGTGATTACGTAATAACCACCCAGTCCAAGTTGCAGTACCAGTTTTCGTCACTATGATGCTTCTTGGGATGTAGATTTTCTCAAGATATTCGAACTGATAACTGATCCAAAACATTTTGATATTTCAAATTATTTCTTGGCTATTTCATTATTATTCTAGGAAAATTCAGGTTGTTATCAAACAATATGATTCCCACGAAAATTTGTGAAAGCTATTGCTTACAGCTCATCATAACACCTAGTGGATCTGAATTACCTGTAGTTATATCCACGCAATCGAAGTTCTTTATAAACATCGCTGGTACTCATCAGACACTCGACGTGTGGCGTTGATAGAGGTTCCAAATACTCCTCAAACGGTTTGAAGCAAACGTGTCCATTCACAACTGGAGCATCGCCTTCCATGATTTCGAAATATCCAGAGTTGTTTATTTTAACGTTCAGAGATACAATTCCATGTGAAGGAACATTCGTCGCCCTGATGAAGCGCACATTGCTGAATATAACAGAATACTTCATCGAATCTCTCCAGGTTCCGAGTAATGTTTGGAGAGTCAAGTACAAATATCCGGAGGCAGGAAAAAGATTTCGACCTTAAAATACTTATGTTTATTATATTACCCTGATAAACTTATATGTCTATGGAAATGATCTTATGAATATTAACAAATTCAAAATGGTTATATTGGGGCAAAATTGTATTACACAGTGGATCCACTTCGATTAAATTGGTCAGAATTATTCAAAAATATAAACATTCTTGGAAAAAACATGATGAATGAAAGGTTCATTGTCCACATCATGTATTGAATAGCTCACAATTAACCAAGCTGACACTATAGTAGATGTCTTACAATACGAGTAATTAGGAGATCAAAAGTCTGCAGTTGGATAATGAGTCGAGCCATATTTGAATACAGTGCGGTCCATAGGTATGGAATGAATTCATTTTTAGCGTTAATATGTATTTGTTTGAAAAAATCTGAAACATGTCGATTTTTATTGTCAATTTGACAATTCACAGTATGAAAATATTACCCCCTTCTCGCACCCACTCTGCATTATGAGCACCCCTTCAAAATTTTGAATGAGAATAGAGGTCATGTGGCGCCTTGTTCGAACGGGATTTTCATTCTTTGTTCAGCAATATTAGGATTAATAAATTTGGTGCAATCATAACTAAGAAAATTTATGTTGAAAATGAAAATATTGATACTTTACGTAGAATGAAGGAATAATATCAATAATGTTCAGGAAGTATTTTTCAATTCATTTTACAATGAAATTAAATGTTCAAATGACCACCATTCACTCCTTGACAATGAGCAAGTCGATCTTGGAATTTTCGTACAACATTTCGTAAGACCTCAGGGGTTATGTTGTTGATTTCTTCCGTTATCCCCACTTTCAAATCTGCAATATTGTCAGGTCTATTGAAATATACAGGGAGGAATCCTATTCCTCCTTCTGTGGGTTATTTTTGTTCAAACCTATGATGAACACCTATGATGACGCTGACGTTATAGTTATAACGGTTGGAGAAAAGTATGGTGGTGTGAAGAAAACTCTCGTCGTAATTTTAATTTTAGTATTTGTATGTTTTGAATTTGTTTGTTTGTAAATGTGATTTTTGTATATTTAAATTTTATTTATATTCAAATTTCATATGACTAATATCATAGTATTTTGTGAAGACTGATATTAGATATCTAATTTTTAAACTTTATATATATTTTAACAATTCGTTATGACTTTCACAATGTGATATTAATTGTGTGATTTCATTTCTGTATTCTTACTTTAAGGTACCCTCTCGTGTAAGAATCTATATATTTTATAGATTATATACATAAAATGCAAATTGACTAGCTTGTGACATTCCTAAATCTCATTTTTATCTTAATCTTAAATTGTTTAACTGTTTACATTTGTGACCGTATATATTTACATGCTTTGTCAATAAGATTATATCTTCGACAATAAAGTATATTTTTGATTGATTGAACCACTGCTAGACAGTGAGAGTACCATTCATTAGGAAAAGGAAGCAAGGTTCACTCAGAAAGACTTTCTTCCATGGGAAAACGATACCATTCAGGAAAATAGCCAAAGAGCTATGGGTAATTCTGGATATGGAACTCACATGGAAAAGTATCCATTATAGCAGATGGAGCCTTGAGGATTCACAAAAGAATATATGGAAAACAACCTGAACTACTACCCCAGAGTGTTCATTACTTTGGTCACATATGGAGCATTTATCTGGTGGAGCAATGAAGTACAGTGGGGTGCATGGCAGGAGCAGTCATGAACGTTCCATCACTGACTATTTTTTTTAGTAGGAAGTAAGAGGGAATGTATTTAGAGAATTCCGTTGGAGTTACCGACCGAAAGGCATTAAGATATCAAAGAATGAGAAATGGGTTGATATTCCATGTGATTTCAGCGATATTTTCCCATATATCTTTGATAGATCGTTTGAGGTTCTATGCCTCATAGGATACAAAAGAACTTGAGGCATAATCGTTCACAGATGGCTGCAAAGCAAGAAATGGAGGGGGGGCCAGTATACAGACATAATTTAACTTTAGCGTAAACATATAACAGTATGCCACAATATTTCTGGCAAAAAATCGTGCAACAATATTTTTGGCAAAAAATCGTGCAACAATATTATAACTCTGCCATGGATTTCTGGACACCAATGCTCAGAAAGAAATGGGAAAGTCGAACTTTTCGTGAAAAAAAATCGTGTTCGGGTCAGGAACGAAGTAGTTGTTGACTGATAGAAATCGTCACGTAATACCTCGACATGTTTACTGCAGCAAACGAAGTCATTTTCACTCACTGAACTTAACTTTTATAATCGTTTTGCCAACTATCATGTGTAATACACCCACATTTTATACATTTAATAGTGAGATTGCATTATTTCTGCAGTATTTGCAGACTGATGTAACCAAACATCTCAAATATTATTAAGGCTATCTTGGAATGTGATAAAATGGGTTGCTATATCCAAACTTTGCAAGGCTACGAATGGTTAATAAAGAATTGAATTCATACCAGTTTACCTTCCTTAGATCCTACATAAGTGGATATTGCCTCTGAAAAACTATCATTGAATCCTTATCATTCTACCGATCTCCCGAAAGCCCACTTTCTCTCAAAATGAATATAACAATGAAATTATTCGAGGGTGTAGATAAAGATAATATATCATAATGTCGATCACAAAAGGACACGCACGATCCTAATGGAAAATGGTTCTTGGTTGAATCTCCTGAATTTCTGGTAAGTTGTAGATTTTGACACGAAAATATCGACCGACAAGTTTTCGAGAGTGTTGAAGACGAAAAGTGTAGTTTTCTGCTCAGAATTTTTAAAAATTCCGAGAATTGACAAAAAGCCTATTTATTCTTGGAATACCATGCTTCAATGATGGTACGATGTCACGTTGATATCGTATCCATTCACACTTCTTCGTTTTGTGCTCTATAACAGGGTAAACAAAGAAAAATCCAATTCGATTTAATTTTTAACCAACCAGTGTGAGTTCTCTGATGAGAATTGAAGATTCAATGTACCTTGGATGAACCCCCTCAATCTAGATGGAAGTTAATTATTTTTTTTTTATACAGGGTGGTTCGAAAACAGGGGTACGTCAACCCCTCGTTTTTTAGTTCGGATGGGGCATGTCTTATATATATATATATATATATATATATATATATATATATATAAATAATCCTCGATGTTGAGAGTGTCGCATAGTGATTTCATGTGTACAGGGTGAATCAAAAGATACATTCCAAATTTCTCAGAAAAATAAAAAAAAATGTCGATACCCTGTATTTCGTGAAAAACTCGGTAAATTTCCATGAATTTTTTATATAATGTACGGTTTGAGTAGTCCGAGATATTATCATCAATATCAGTATAGGTCTCCGGACTCGTTTATCGGCTACATATTTTTGAATGTTCGAATTTTATTGATACCCATATACTCCATCGGAGGCAGAAATGGGCTATTTTCGAATAATTTTTCTTTTTGAAAAATATTCGGGGTAGATTAATACGGTGCCTATTACAAAAATGAAACAACTTATATTCATGGTGAATGAAATGTCTTCCATTTGAAAGCTCTGTTTCCAAAGAAACTAGAGAAATATTTTATATGATTTCTGTGGAATGTGGGGTTTCTACGAAATAGGGGCTATTTTCCAATCAAGCCGAACCTAGGAATGGAATTTTTGGAATACAATTAACAAAATTCTACAAGAAAGTCCGCGAGAGTGAATACCCACGTTTTTGGGATATTTATTCAATGAACTGATTTTGAGATGTATTTCAATATACTTCACACAAAAATATGAATAATGATAAATAAAAAACTTTTTGAAGACAAGCTTTCATTGAATTGCACCAAAAAGGAAAAAATAATTTCTCAAATTTCACTAAGAAGGAAACATTATTTTCACTTCATTCTGTGAGTAAATCATTCGAAAGCATGCCCCGCAATGTTTTCAGTTTGAATACAAATATGAATTTTTGAATCTATTACTCACAGAATAACCTGACACTTCAAAATAAATAATTTTTTCCTTTTTAGTGCAATTTGAGAAATTCCTATTCAGTGCAATTCAATGGAAGCTTGTCCTTGACGAGTTTTTTTATTTAGACTTATTCATTGTTAAAGATTCTGAGCAGAGAGCTTCAATTTGTTTCTTTAACACCCTGCATTTCGAAAACTAGTCGGTCGATTTTTTGTGCTCGTGGACCCTTTTGTCAAGTAAGTCAAAATATACAACATACCGAAAATTCAGGAAATTTAACCGAGATCCATTTTCCATAAGGATGGTGTGAGGTCCTTTGTCAATTCTATTTTCGGTTTCCCATAACCCGAAAACATCCATATTTACAGGAAATAACTTTTAATGTTAGCGTAACCTCACCATCGATGACATGTCCAGCAACGAAGTTCCACTGTTTATCCTTCAAATTTATATGGAAACACTGTTGTTTGATTGTAGTCTCGGTAGTATCTCCAAAATTACACAAGATTTTTCTGTGATGATTCCATTTTATTTTTGGGGCAATCATCGGGGTGCCTCTGCTAACTGGGAAATCCACAAATGGGTATAATTTTTCAATACTTGCATGATAGCCCAATGTATATAATCTAAAAAATATAGAAACATTAATATTGCTAGTTAGTGATCGCTGTTTTGAGTTATAGGCTCGCAAGGGTTAGTACATTCCAATCACGGAGTTACTTCAAATTGGTATCAACCTCCCCTCTTCGCATATAACTTCCCCTCATTTTGGACTGAAGTGTGCCTTGTATATACAGGGTGTTAGCGAATGAGTGCGACAAACTTCATAGGGTGATTCTGCATGAAAAAATAATGACAGTTTGCTATATAACTTTTGTCCGCAAATGCTTCATTTTCCGAGATACGGGGTGTTATAAAGTTTTCCTTGAAAACTGAGTATTTATTGCTTTCAAACCGGCCGAGATATGCAAATGATATTTGGTGAGTTTTGAGAGGTAGTTATTGCGCATTTTTTAACATGCAATTAAGAATTTGATGTTCATCATTGGCGCGCATGATCTCAATTCTTTTAAAGAAAAAATGGTACGCCATTGAGATATTGTGAATTAACAATCATTTTCGTATTTTCATTCGAATTGTGACAAAAAAAATCTCGCCTTTTTTTGTATGGGGCGCCGTTTTTATGCGAAAAAATAAAACATCTTATCGCGTATTTTTCATTTCTTCAATACATTATCAAGAACTATCTAATACAATAACGTTAAATCAGAACAATAACAGAAAATAAAACTAATGAATAAATAGGCGCAAAGCTACAACAAATGTTCAAAATGACCTCCCTCAGACATGATACAAGATTCAACTCTTCGCCTTATGGATTATCGTATTCGCGCAAATATTCCTGGTGTATTTCTTATTGTCTCACAGCCGGCTATAATTCGATTCCTCAGGTATTCAACATTTTTTACGGGATTGCAATAAACTAATGACTTGAGAAAACCCCAAATGCAAAAATCTAGAGGATTTGAATCTGGAGATCAAGCAGGCCAATGTTCCGTACCTCCCCTACCTATCCAACGATTTGGATATACTGTATCTAAGTGATTACGTACAATAATGCTAAAATGGACTTCTAGAAGAACAGGTAACTCTTCCTGTAGATAAGATTCGCCTGTTAGACTGATTATCAAGTACCCCAAGCCATACATTTACTGAAAACTGATGCTTAAAATGAGCTTCAAAGATTCCAATGTGAATTGTCATGGAAATTTCGTAAACACTGTCGTCCGAAATGAGCCTCGTCAGCAAACAAAACGCCATTTGAAAAATTAGGAATTTGAGCGATTTGATGAAGAATCCAATGGCAAGAATCTAGGCGCGGAAAAAAGTCTCTAGGTAGTGGACCTTGCACACGTTGAATATGAAACGGATACAATTGCTGTTCTTTAAGAATTTCAAAAACAGTGGAATTGCTTTTATTCAGTATGTTGGCAATTTTTCGAGTACTTGTTTCAGGTTACTCCGCAATTATCCCGAGAACTGGCAGTCAGCCGTTTGTTTCTTAATTGTACCATTTTCGCGCAAACGTTGGTGAAGACGAGCAAATATTGTGTGATGGGGTACCTTTTGTCCTGGATACAACCCAGCATTTAATCGTCGAGCTTGCCGACCATTTCCACTACTTCGACCAAAGACAAATGCATGTCTGACAATTCCGCATTTGTATAATTTTCCATTCTTTTCGATAAAAGCAAAACTAATTACTTATTATCATAAATGTTATACCAAACTGGAAGCTTGAAAATGAAGTTATGCTGATTTGACATTTTGTTGAAATATTCGTATTTAACAGAATGTTGACAGTAGCCTACTAGCATCGCTACTAGATGATGTATTGAAGTAATGACAAATACGCGTTAAGATGTTTTAATTTTTTTGCTTAAAAACGGCGCCCCATACGGAAAAAATGCAGGAGAGATTTTTTGTCACAAATTGAACGGGAAATCCAAAAATGATTCTTTATATGAAATATATTGGTGGCTTACCATTTTTGCTTCGGAAAAATTGAGTTCATTACCCGTATGCGTGCTAATGATGAACATAACATTCTTAATTGCAGGTCAAAAAATGCGTAATAAGTACCTCTCAAAACTCATTGAATTTCATTCGCATATTTCCACCGGTTTCAGAGCTATAAATAAATAGTCAGTTTTAAGGAAAAACTTTAAAACCCGCGGACAAAAGTTATATAGCAAACTGTCGCACTTATTCACTATATGATAACTAATTTTATATAAAGTTAGATTAAATTGATATTCAGTTTATAAAATTGTGTATGCAAAATTGGATAGAAGATTCACTTGCTTGAGCGATGACTTCGTGTTCTCTCTTTCAGTGAAACAAGTAAGGCCTTCCTATTGTCGCTTGTTCTGGGGGTATTTCCATTAGCTGACGATTTTTTTCCCGGTTCTGCAGTACTTTTCTGGAACGGTACAAAATCTTCCATCACTTCGAGTTCATTTTCTGAATTTCGGGTATTTGGCGTTGCTGGTGCACTGTAAGTGTTACGCTCTTCCGAGCGCTCTTCAGAACAGCTTGTTTCCTGTACCTCTTCCACAGTGTAAGCTTTACTATTCACATATAATTTATTTCCTTTTATATACGACTGGTCTGCAGGATTTCCTCGGGCTTCATTCAAGAATGTTTTCAGAGTTTTTTGCTCACGTCTTTGTTTGAATGTAAGTTCGTGAGAAATTGCAATACCCGTACCTTTCAACTTCTTGGTTTGTTTAAATATTTCTGTTTTTTTTAAGGTAAGAAATGAATTCAATCTTGACTGGGAGTTATTCAGGTCTGCTTCGTTGACATCAACATCCAACAGTGTTTTGAGCTTCTTCGTAACAGATGTAGCTGAGATATCTTCCGAACTCTCCAAACCAAATATCAGAATGTTGTTCTTCTTAGAATTTATCTCTAAGATTTCTACTTCATTTGTGAGTATTTGGTTTTCACTTTCTAGATTGTTGACTTTTTGTTCCAATTCTTCGATTTTCAGCAATAGGTTAGTTTCACTAGCTTCTATGGGAGATTTGATTCCTGTTCTATTTTTTATAACCTCTTCTCGTAAGTTCTTTATTGCTGATTCCATAACTCAGACGAGTATTAGCGTATTAGTAACTTTCGTGTACGGTAAAATCTTTCACAAGGCGAAGTTTGGACTATTTTGCTGGACTATTAATTCCTTTTATTTCAAAGCCAGGCACCAATTTTTTGTTCCTATACACCTTCGGTCTTCAATATCACAAAAACATACTAGAGTTGGATTGTTAACAATATTAGATTGATTATTCACGGAATTCAACCACTTCCGAATGATTGTTTATAAGATTAATATGCACTTCGAAAAACACATTTTTTCACAGGTTAATGGAGAATAATGAAGTATTCCGTAGAGAGAGAAGATTACCGAGCGTCGGAGGCGGGTTGACCTCAGCAATATTTTTATTAGAGATCCTGCGACCACCATATTTTTTCAGAGCGTTCATGAATGAGAATTCTGTGCGATTCCATCGATAGATGAAAATTACCGAGCATCGAAGGCGGTATAGCGGCGGCAATATTTTTGTAAGTTATCCTGCCACCACCATATTTCGTCAAAACGTTCATGGTGGAGAATAATTGAATATTCCGAAAATGTGGCCTATGTGGTAGCTCAGACCGATCGATTGGCCGTGAAATGCAAAAAAGCGATAGAAAACCGGAGCATCCGCCAGGCGGCGCCACCGTCGACTTTGAATGTTCGAAAAAACAATCCACATACAGCCCTCCGGAAAATGTCCGCTGGATCCGAAAATGCCAACGTCTGCTAAGAGAGTTAGAGTGATTTGTTAGAGGTCGGCTTGACGGTTCGAGATTTTGAAAATGCTAGCTATCTTAGCAGACTTCTGATCGTATCGACATTGATATTTTCGGATTCAGCGGATATTTTTACGTGTGAAAGAGTTATTTCCGCGAAGACTCAATCCTTAGTTTTTTTTTCAATCGGCTCCGATCACGCGCGTGTCATCGAGAATGCGTTTTTCCGGAGTAGAGTAAGATCTCCCATACTTTTTTCCAAGTACGGAATAGTGTTCCTGAGAATACTATACAAAGAATTCGTTTCAACCAAATCTGTCTGCTCGTCGTTCAATGAAGCGATAGCATCGGTGATCAGGAAAACTAATAGTGTAATTCAAGCCTGCATCTTTAAGTATATGTGCCAAAGAAAAGCGAACCCCTGGATATTCTCTGTGAATCACCTCTCAACTTTGAACTTCAAAGTTGAGGGCATATTACTGAACAAATATAACATTGACGTAATTGGCAATGAGCGTCTACAGAAAAATACCTCACATTATGAAACAAATACATACTTTCCCAATACATGCAATAACTCTACGAAAGAATGGAAAGAAAACGATTCGAAATCCCAGTCATGTTTTTCATCCAACATATTTTCACCGACTTCTATTAGGAGTGGGTCGCTTTCGATGATTTCTTCTCGTTTTGTTTTATTGGAATTGAGAATGGTATTCATCAAATATTCAGCCATATCTTTCTTCATGCCTCCATTTCCCACTTCCTTCACAAAAACACTGTAAAGCTTTTCCATCAGATCTTTTCCTATAATGAGTAAGTGTGTATTGAATCAGATTGCTGAAATATTTTTCAATGTTACCTGTCCTTCCACCCATATATTCACTTCCACTGGAATTCGCATGTCCATTCATCTGTAAAAAAGGGAACTTGTCTAAAAACTATTCAACACTGCCTTTGTGCAAGAGAGTCACGGTTTGTAATAATTAATTCAACTTTGAATTCTAAATATCAAAAGACGATGAGTTATGTAGTAAGATAAATGGAGGTCAAATAGCACAAGATTAATTCATGAAAAAATATAAATGGCAATTCAAATAAATTTTCGTTTTTATGGAATTTTAAGTGTTTCACGACGCGACGTGTCGAATACTTCCATTTGCAATCATCTTCAGATGAATAATGACAAGCCTAGGAACTATTACTATCCTATATGTCTGTCGCTGCACTGGCACATGTGATTCCTCCATGTGCATTGCTGCGTGTGATTTTGCGCGGTGGGAGTTTGGCGCTTCTGCAGTCGATGTAGACGGTCTCCTTGAACTTTCGTTTGCACCAATGCTCCTCTCTTTGTAGAACACTTGCATTGTCCCATAGAATTTGATGATGCAGGCGTGGCCAGCAATTCCCATTCATTGTGTTCAGACTATCGGAACGAGTAACGGCCTTTTTGTCTCTACGATATAGGTACCTCAAGGATCTTTATAAGGACCATTACTCTTCCTAATTAATATGAATTCGGCTTCAAAATTGAAATTGAGTGGATCATTAGAATTATTTGCGGATAATACTACATTCATTTACAATAATGACTTAGATTCCATCAAAATGCATATGAAAAACTATTTGAAAATAATTTCACATTGGCTAGATGTGCATAAGCTAACATTAAATATTGAAAAATCTTCGTTTATGTTCATAACTAAAACCAAACTTACAAATGTTCGAAATCATACAATTAAATTCGGCTCTAATAATCTCAAATGTTTCACTACAATTGAATTCCTTGGACTATATTCGGATAAAACTCTTTCTTTCAGTAAACATATAAAAAATTTGAGACGTCACCTATCACCTATGATTGGATTTCTATTCAGGATTCGAGACTATCTTCCTTTGAAATATTTGAGAAACATTTATTTCTGACTTTTTTATTGAAAATAACAATATCTTATATCAGTCTGGGAAACTGCAAATCAGAATATTATGAAACCATTGCAAGTGATACAAAACAGAATAATAAGATGTATATTCAGATACCAGTACCTCGAACCATCAGTAAACTTGTATAAACCCAATGAATTACTCAATATCGAAAAGTTAAATAATTTCAAAATCTGCTGTTTACTCCACTCTGCTAAACATTCTAACCTCACATTCACACAAATTGACTTTATCCATGACTATAATACTCGTCACTGTAAAAGTTTATGTACTATTCCAAAAAAATTTGGCGTAAGTCAATATTTTATCAAGGTATAATGCATACAATTCAATTCCTGATTACTTGAAAAATATGCGTTTCAATAGCCTTTTCAAGATTCATTAAAAAAAATATCGGATCTCTCGATAATTCATTCATTTTATTTCGCAAAACATAATATACAAAATTATAATAAGAGAAATAAAACGTATTCTATTGATTATTCCATAATTGTATTAATAAAATGATTCATACACTCGATTTAAAAAATATATGTTATTTATTTTGTATTATTGTATCCCTAATTTGAATAATTGTATTATTTCTTGGGATGAATGAAGTTGTTAGATTGAAAAAAAATTGCATAGAGATGAAAGAATTGAGTAAGTACATTTGAAAAATAAGAATGAACAAGGGCATCACAGAAGCAATAACATAAGTATCGCTTGTGCGTGATGAAGCTAAGTTTTTTTAAACAAGCGAGAAATTATCTGCACCACCGAGGACATGTATTATTCAGAAAAGTTATGAAAATACTACTGCTTGGGAGTGTTTGTTCTAGGGACCTAACGGCAGTAAAAGTAAAGTTGTCAAGGAAGAAGGGGCCGAGAGAGATAGTGATATCATCAGTCTACCTCCCCTATGATTACCCTCCACCTACTGGAGAACTAGAGGAACTGGTGGCTGAATGTAGAGCAAATGGATCACAGTTTGTCATCGGCTGCCACACCATGAGACAGCGTGTGAAAGCAGAGGTGAGTTTCTAGTACAATTCAGAACCAACTCAGATGACTATAGAGCAGACCCAGAGAATGGGCTGGAGGGGATAGAAACAACAATATTGAGCACAAATAAATTGAAGCTGATTGCGGAACAACTACAAGACGCAATCACCCCAACATTTAACGACAACTGTCCACTAATAAGCATGGAAGCCACCAGGAACGTGGAATAAAGAATTTGCTAAGGAAAGGAAAGGGGTCAGGAAACTCCTCAACAAATCCAAAGTCTCAGGTGACTGAAGGGAATACGAGAACTCCTCACCGAGTACAACAAAGCACAAAGACAATCCAAAAGGGAATCGTGGGTGAGGTATTGTGAGGAAGTGGAACGCAGACATGGAAAAGCAAGACTTCACAGAATAAATTTGTTGAAAATATAAACAGGATGTTCATAAAATCAGATGTGGAATCATCTGCGACTGAAAGATAAACTTTAGTCACTATCTTCCATCGTCAAGATAACCTCTTGTGAGGTATTCATGTTGAAAAGGGAAACATTCTCAATTGAATATTGATAGAAAGATTTTTCTGTGAATTGAAAAATCCACGACTAAAATGAAGTTATTTTTTTTGAATGTCTAACAGAAAACAACTACTTCCCCGGCTAAAGCCACGCTGGACATTGAACTACATCTGATAGATATTCTGAAAAGACCCTAACTCAAAGAAAAAATCTGTAATTGAAAATTTGCATTTTCATTCAGATAGTTATTTGATTTTCTATTCCAGTCTTAATTAAGAACTCATAAAGATGAATGAGGCAAAGAAGAATGTTTTCCAAAAGAGAGTACTCACCAGAAATCATTCGTAACATTGACGCAGGAGAGACATCGCATTCACTAGGTCTTCAATACATTTTTGTCGACGAAAATCTATTTCACGCTTCCACGATCATCAGGAAGACCGGAAGAAATGGGAAACACATTTTCAAGAAGCAATCTCACTTTGCAAAGATGGAAAAAGTTAGAATCATTTCTTTTGGAGACACTTTGAAATTAGTGTTTTCTGACATTAAGACCTGTCATGGGGTATGATAGATTGATTTGTTGAAAATATAAACAGGATGTTCATAAAATCAGATGTGGAATCATCTGCGACTGAAAGATAAACTTTAGTCACTATCTTCCATCGTCAAGATAACCTCTTGTGAGGTATTCATGTTGAAAAGGGAAACATTCTCAATTGAATATTGATAGAAAGATTTTTCTGTGAATTGAAAAATCCACGATTAAAATGAAGTTATTTTTTGTGAATGTCTAACAGAAAACAACTACTTTCCCGGCTAAAGCCACGCTGGACATTGAACTACATCTGATAGATATTCTGAAAAGACCCTAACTCAAAAGAAAAATCTGAAATTGAAAATTTGCATTTTCATTCAGATAGTTATTTGATTTTCTATTCCAGTCTTAATTAAGAACTCATAAAGATGAATGAGGCAAAGAAGAATGTTTTCCAAAAGAAAAATTGGAGAGACATCGCATTCAGGTTAATTTTTGTCGACGAAAATCATTTCACGCTTCCACGATCATCAGGAAGACCGGAAGAAATGGGAAACACATTTTCAAGAAGCAATCTCACTTTGCAAAGATGGAAAAAGTTAGAATCATTTCTTTTGGAGAGACACTTTGAAATTAGTGTTTTCTGACATTAAGACCTGTCATGGGGTATGATAGATTGATTTGTTGAAAATATAAACAGGATGTTCATAAAATCAGATGTGGAATCATCTGCGACTGAAAGATAAACTTTAGTCACTATCTTCCATCGTCAAGATAACCTCTTGTGAGGTATTCATGTTGAAAAGGGAAACATTCTCAATTGAATATTGATAGAAAGATTTTTCTGTGAATTGAAAAATCCACGACTAAAATGAAGTTATTTTTTGTGAATGTCTAACAGAAAACAACTACTTCCCCGGCTAAAGCCACGCTGGACATTGAACTACATCTGATAGATATTCTGAAAAGACCCTAACTCAAAAGAAAAAATCTGTAATTGAAAATTTGCATTTTCATTCAGATAGTTATTTGATTTTCTATTCCAGTCTTAATTAAGAACTCATAAAGATGAATGAGGCAAAGAAGAATGTTTTCCAAAGAGAGTACTCACCAGAAATCATTCGTAACATTGACGCAGGAGAGACATCGCATTCACTAGGTCTTCAATACATTTTTGTCGACGAAAATCTATTTCACGCTTCCACGATCATCAGGAAGACCGGAAGAAATGGGAAACACATTTTCAAGAAGCAATCTCACTTTGCAAAGATGGAAAAAGTTAGAATCATTTCTTTTGGAGAGACACTTTGAAATTAGTGTTTTCTGACATTAAGACCTGTCATGGGGTATGATAGATTGATTTGTTGAAAATATAAACAGGATGTTCATAAAATCAGATGTGGAATCATCTGCGACTGAAAGATAAACTTTAGTCACTATCTTCCATCGTCAAGATAACCTCTTGTGAGGTATTCATGTTGAAAAGGGAAACATTCTCAATTGAATATTGATAGAAAGATTTTTCTGTGAATTGAAAAATCCACGACTAAAATGAAGTTATTTTTTGTGAATGTCTAACAGAAAACAACTACTTCCCCGGCTAAAGCCACGCTGGACATTGAACTACATCTGATAGATATTCTGAAAAGACCTAACTCAAAAGAAAAAATCTGTAATTGAAAATTTGCATTTTCATTCAGATAGTTATTTGATTTTCTATTCCAGTCTTAATTAAGAACTCATAAAGATGAATGAGGCAAAGAAGAATGTTTTCCAGAGAGTACTCACCAGAAATCATTCGTAACATTGACGCAGGAGAGACATCGCATTCACTAGGTCTTCAATACATTTTTGTCGACGAAAATCTATTTCACGCTTCCACGATCATCAGGAAGACCGGAAGAAATGGGAAACACATTTTCAAGAAGCAATCTCACTTTGCAAAGATGGAAAAAGTTAGAATCATTTCTTTTGGAGAGACACTTTGAAATTAGTGTTTTCTGACATTAAGACCTGTCATGGGGTATGATAGATTGATTTGTTGAAAATATAAACAGGATGTTCATAAAATCAGATGTGGAATCATCTGCGACTGAAAGATAAACTTTAGTCACTATCTTCCATCGTCAAGATAACCTCTTGTGAGGTATTCATGTTGAAAAGGGAAACATTCTCAATTGAATATTGATAGAATACTTTCCGAAGAACTTCTACAATTGATCCAAACCATTGGGACAGAGTCAAGAGTCTACATGCAGAATGGGAAAGATACCCTGGTATATGACACACTTTCCAGAATCAATAAACACAAAAATATCACCTGAGACCTAGAGACACTCAGAACTGGAACCCTCCTCGATGGCCTCCAGGGACAAGTGGCATATCTCAAAAAGGTGATAGACGTGGAAAAAACGAAATGGGCAATCAACTCGTTCCAATCGTATAACATTCATCCTTTTATGCTGCAGGAAGGAATTGACCTACTAGCACACAACATATGCATGGTACTAGGGGCCAGTCTTGCACTGGGATACATACCAAAAGCATGATGAGCAATTACAGTGGTCTTCATTCCCAAACATGGAAGGACTGGACACGATGGAGCAAAGGCACCGAGGCCAATAAGTCTTATGTCATGCATGCTCAAGACACAAGAAAAACTACTGGATAGGCATATCAGGGAGTGTTGGCAATTCAACCTCTACAGAAGGACCCATATGCCTAAGGCGAATCTTCAGAAACAACATTATAGCAACTCGTAGAGAAAGGTGGAAAGTGCTTTGGAAATGAAGAGGTCTTGCTGGGTGCATTCTTGGACATCGAAGGAGCATTCAACGATATATCTCTAAGATCAATCTCAAAGACATTGAGAAGAATGGGCATCAATGAGACCTTCTGCAGGTGGGCCGCATGCTGAGAGGAAAAATAATCTACTCCTTCCTAGTGGGACGAGCACTGAAACTTCTTCAGGGTCCTAAAATATGTAAATTACATTATTGAGAAAAAATACTTGAAATGAAGGGAGTACTCACAGTAATCTGAGTGGTTGATTGATGGACATTAACTTTTGAAAGAAAAAACGTTGAATATATGTGAAAATTTGTCGGAACGGTGTTATAGCTTTGACGTTCCAATTGACATTGAAGGATTTGAAATTACTACCTATGATTAATCGTCAGAAAAAAATAAATATGTAGTGGGTGTGTGAATTTTAATATTATATTCTCTAAAATTCACACACCCACTACATATTTTTTTTATTTTTCTGAGGATTAATCATAGGAAGCAATTTCAAATATTCCAATGTCACTTGGAACGTCAAAGCTATAACACCATTCCGACAAATGTTTACATATATTTTACGTTTTTTTTTCAAAAGTAAATGCATATCAATCAACCACCCAGATTACTGTAAGTGCTTCCTTCATTTTGAGTATTTTTTCTCAACAATGTAATTTACATATTTAAGGACCCTGAAGAAGTTTCGAAATTGGAACGGAAGCTCGGTTCAATGTATTAAACAGTTTTTCATAATTCAACACTTGTGCTGACTGAATATCCCCGTTATTCCCCACTGTTCATACCAATTTTCAGTCGTTATGTCTAATATATTATATATATATATATATATATATATATATATATATATATATATATATATATATATATGTATATATATACAGAGTGGGCCTTTGAGAACGAAACAGCGGCTCTGTAGGTCGGCAGAACCGAATTATATAAAAACGCTCGAACACGTCAACTACATTTTCGAGGGAAACATCGGCATCGTTTGCGATGAAATTCACCCGAAATACATTTCATCCATCGGAGCTGTGACGGCCACCTCTCAAATTTCAAATGGCAACATATGGCAGGTGATACCTCATTTAAAGGGTATTTTCGTTCTCAATATCAAACAAAAAATAAATTAATTCAATCGATCCGTTTTCGAGATAGAGGAACTTGAAGGAAATCACTTTTTATTCACTCAATCGATATAAACAATATCTGATAAAGTAACTGCCGCAATAATCATTATTGTCAATGAACTGAATGTTCAAACATTCCCATACAATAGTACAAGTTCTATTCAAAACGAGACCTCACATTTCGTAGCATTTCCGGCGTTATTCGACGGCATTCTTCAATAATTCTCCTTCGTAAATCTTTCAGAGATTCTGGTTCGGTTGCAAAAATTCTGTTTTTCAAGTGTCCGCACAGGAAGAAGTCGAGTGGGCTTAAATCTGGAGATCTGGCTGGCCACTCTAAAGAGCCACTTCTTCCAATCCAACTTCCCGGAAACATTCTATCGAAAAACGCCCTAACAGGCTGTGCATAATGTGGAAGTGCCCCGTCTTGTTGAAATATCAAGTAGTCTTCATGGTAACGATCGTAATTTTCAATGATGTCTACTAATTGAGGATAAACAAATTCATTCAATAATTCCAAATAAGTTTCTCCTGTCAGGTTACCGTCGAAAAATACTGGTCCAATCAAACGGTTCCCAAAAATACCGGCCCAGACATTGAGTTTTTGGGGAGTTTGAGTAACGACTTCGTGGAAAACATGTGGATTAGCATCTGACCAATAACAACAATTATGACGATTCACAGTCGAATTCAAAAAGAATGTAGACTCATCAGAAAAGCAGATGTTGAAAAGGAAATTCTCATCAGCATCTATTTTCGTACTCATAATTTCATAAAATTCCTGTCGCCTATCAAAATCATTTTCATCCAATTGGTGTACCAAATGTATTTTGTAGGTGTGGAATTTATGATGTTTCAGGATTCGGAGGATACTGGTTCTCTTGATATTGGTAACACTAGCCAATTTCCTTGTGCTCAATGTTGGGTCTGCATGAACTTGTCCTAAAAGTGCAACTCCAACAGCTCCATTTCTTAATGGAAATTCACATTCTGGGTCTCGTTTCTTGTTGGCTACTGATCCAGTTTGACGAAATTTTTGCACTAATTCTAGAACGTATTTTCTAGCAGAAAGTTAATCTGGATGCGTCCCATTGAACAAATTAGCTGTACGGTTACCGCACTCATCATTCTTAAAAAAAATTGTTGATATTTCAACTCTTTCCGCGATCGTATCCACCATTGGTGCGGAAAATATTCAGCAGCTTTAGTCAAGTAATTCACTCTAATGTCGTTCAATCAAAATCAGTTTGATAGTGATGAATCCACAACTGCGATTTGACAAAAGAAATTATCTCATATATGTTTTTGTTGTACTCGCATTCGAGTCGAATTCAAGAAAACGTTTTTTATCCGTTCTTAAACCTTAAAAAGATTGCGATCAAGTAAATGAGGATGAAATAAAAATATTAAACGGAATTGCATGTTAATTGTTTAATAACGTTAGATCATTCAATTCCTTGACAATGATAATTATCTTCAAAGTTGCTTTATCAGATATTGTTTTTATTGATTGAGTGAATAAAAAGTGTTTCCTAACATCAAGTTCCTATATCTCGAAAACAATCGATAGAATTAATTATTTTTGTTGTTTATATTGAGAAGGAAAATACCTTCCAAATGAGGTATCACTTGCCATATGTTGCCATTTGAAAATTAAGGGATGGTGGTCACAACTTCGATGGATGGAATGTATTTTGGGTGAATTTCATCGCGAACGATGTCTCTTGAGAATGTAGTTGACGTGTCCGAGCGTTTTAATATAATTCGGTTCTGCCGACCTACAGAGCAGCTGTTCCGTTTTCAATAGCCCACTCTGTATATGTATATATATATATATATATATATATATATTTCACCTGTTCATAGTTCTGCACTGGTTCACCATTCAAAATACATCCACAAGCAAGGACTGTCTCCAAGTCCAAATCTCCATCATAGTAGGCACGAATGAGCTCTCCAAAGGAATAGCCTATCACTCCTGTGATTGGTAAACATATTTTTTTCAAAACATCCGCCAAACATAAGTGTATTGTCAAGCTTCCTAAAATAACGTATGACTTCCTTACTTCTTGATCAGGGTTCAAAATCGTGTTATTTATTTTGATTCCATCCTTTTCGAAGAAACCTTGCACCCTTGAATTGACACATGTCGGAATTTTTCAGAGTCAGAATTCTCTCACTCACCTTCGGACGGAATCAGCAAATATAGGAATTAGGGAAAATTGTTTGTAAATTAAATACCAGTCCTCCAAAATCCCAAACACCAAATATATTGGTGATTTTTTCAGTGCGATTCTACTCATTGATCCCCTATCCACACTTGTTTTTGAAACTATTGAATACCCAGCATATCGGTGATTTGGTATAAATGTCCTGAAAAAAAAAGTTTTGTTCTTACAAATATTGGAAATAGAAATATCGCGTATATTCTTAGTAGATTCATGATATAATTCACATTCATAACACATCAATGAATTCAATCTGATTGCAGTTATTCGCTATCTGATTAATTTGTCGTTTTCAATTCAAGTTTTGAGTTCATTTTGCTGAGATGTTGAACATCTTTTGAATTCCTATTGATTTATATTATATTCAGGCATATAACGATACCTCAATTGCCAAATGAATGTCCAGTAATAATATCCAAATTCCTCAAAGAACTCCCTGAAACTTATAACTATAGACTGATATCCCCTCAGTGCCCAATATATACATAAGCCAAACAGGAAGGAAGTTTTCCGAAAGAATGAAAAAATATCTGAAAATTTTTTTGGGGGAGGGAGAATAGGGGTGGGTGGTACCGCTTGGCACCAATGCCTTTTTTCCTTCAGCTCTGATAGTCCAGGGTCTGGACATCTTAGGCTAACCATGGATTCTTTTATTCTCTTTAATTTTTTTTTGTTCATCATGAGTTTGCTTGAAGTTGCCTCTTTCTTCGCGTTGCTTTGTGGGGAGCACCGCTTTCACATATGAGTGGATCTTGTTCCAGTTCCTGATGTTGTTTATCATTAAGTCAATTGTGTCATCCAGACTTATGCGTACCCCAATGTCTAGCTCAAGGGCTGTCCTTTTCCTCTCCCATCTCCCGCAGTTGTATATTGTGTGTTGTTCGGGGAATTCATCGTTTCCGCAGTACCATTTTTTGTTTTTTAACCTCACCTCATAATCTCCAAATGTACCATGACCTGTCAGGAATTGGGTGAGAAAATACTCCGTCCTCCTGTGTCTGCAGTCTGTCCAGTCCTCGACGTTTTTGACTGGTCTCTCTGTCCACTGTTCCACCGTGGTGTTTTCTTTCCGCCCGTATACCATGGTCGTTTCTTTTTCCTCAGCTCTCACTTCATTTTGTTGCCACTTGCGGTGAAGTCTCACTCTCTCTTGGGCTACTTAGGTTATGGGACACAACTTTCATTGCTGCAGCCGATACTAATCTCTCTCTTCTGGCAGTTTGTGATCATAATTCTGTAGATCTTCCTATTAAGCGAGTTAATCCATATCGGTGCTCCGAAGAGCAGTATCGACTGAACCACCCTGTACAGTACCTTGTTTTTGGTGCTCCTAGGTCCTCCTATATTCGGCATGAGCCGAATATCAGAACACTGACATCACTCATACTCAATCATCCTTCGCCAATCACTTCCTTACTTCAGGACGCACAAATTTCGACAAAGAAAAACATGAAGACTTTCCTTATTACTGCCCAAAAAATACCAGATTGAACCTTCTGGAAATTTTGGAGATATACAAGGAAAAAATGTCTTTCACTCCGATTTGTGTTAACAACAAACTGGAATTCGATTAAATTTCATTTCTTGAATCCTTACATTTCATTTAACTCCTGACGAATGTTCTAACATCTCTGTGCCCCAAAAAACTTATACCAATCCAATGCATTTTTCATCTTTCTTCAAGTAAGTTCCTCACTATAAGATCATATTCCATCCATTGACCATTAACTCAATCTGCCTTTTTTTTCAGAAACATCTCTTTGTGAACTCCGGTAATATTTCTCCTTATCACAACGCCACACACCAATCTAATTTATAGGATACATTCTCTGAAGTTTCCTATATCTCATCAAGCAAAAAGCACGACATCTGCTCTTTTCTTCGACAACTGATAGTCAGTATATCACTATGCCTCATATGAATACGATGGCTCTTGTTTTCTCTTTGTTATTCTCATCGTTATACACGAAATAGAAATAATAATATATATGTCAAGTGTAGATGATGGGAATGTTTTTTTCATTTGTTTTTTATTTCTTTATGATGACCATTCGTCAAGTAATTGTGTTCAATTACGACTCCTCTCATTGTAATTTTCTATCTTTAACATTTCTGTAGACTCTCTGTAATCGTGCTGATAATGGAAGTTTGAACTTCCGAAATGCATACACTCTGAATCAGCCTGTGAATGACAAAATTCAGCCAGCATTCTGAAAAAAATCCGTCATACGCAATCCCGGAAACGTCACAAATAATAACCATCATAATATCAATATTTGTATGGCGCAATAAATGGCAGAATATTTTCTGCATCTAGAATTTACAGATAAAAACTTCACATTCCATATCAAGATAATCAGACCTGTGTGATCTCTACATTCAAGCCGAATTATAAGTCAGAGTATAGCTAATATAAAACTTTCATCACACATGGCAAGGTTATATACCTGAGGTTCTAAAAATCAATCCTGACTTTTTCTTCATGAGATGTAGAATACTCTTTTGCAGTAGATATACCTACTCCACAACTGAATCAATATGGTTAATGAATGAGTTCTACATCATATTTAATTTCCATTACATGACCTACACAGCTATTTTCACAGTTCAGCTCTTCTTTATCATTTAAAACAGTTTTTCTCCCAGTTTCTTGAGTTTTTGTTGTTTGTGTTTTCGAATATGAATCTCTCTTCCATATCTATTTTACATATTTCAGTGGCAATGTCAAAAATCTTTCACATTATCAAAAAATTGTATTGTTTATCTTTTTGGAGTAATTTGCATTAATATGAATATGCTGAAATACAACTTTCCAAATTGGGAAGTTTATAAGCTTCCATAACTTGTAGTCAGACAGGACTCGGGTGACACCATTAGTAAACAATTTTCAACAACAGTACAGAACGCAAAAAATCGAATGATGCTATTATTGGGAAAAAAATTAATCAATTATTTGCCTGAAAATTCGGTATTGTTATGTTCATTTCTGACGTTAGATTTTTCTCCTCTGGATCAAATAAACTTCACCAGTTTTATTCAACAATTCACACTTTCCATTGGTTAACTACAACGTTTGTTCGATGTCAATAGGGAAACTCCATTTTCTGTCACTTGTTGCGACAAAGTGAAAAATGGTGGTTGTGTGTGTAGCACTTGGGTCTGAAAAATTTGTAATCTTTGAATCATCCCCAATGGGGAAATCATTTTGAACCAAATTTGGAGAATTCTGGATAAACTGGTTGCGATGCAATACTGAACAATTGATCCAATTGTCATAACAATGTTGAATCAAACAAGTCGAATTGATCCAGTAAACTAGTTCATCGATGTCGATCCTATAGTCAAAACGAGATTCTGTCCAGGAAAAAGCATCCAGCGAAAAACCTACTTGAGAGCCTTTTCTGAATATGAGGTGATAGCCATGGAGAATAAAATGCCAATTATGACACCATCCTCATAAAACCAATTTTAGCGAGCTGAAACGAAGCCTATAGTTGTAGGGGAATCTAAAAAAAGCATCGAGGGATGAATAGCAAGAAGTCAATGAAACTTTCAGTAGTAAGTCCAAGCAGCGATACAAAATGTGCTTCCGAATGCAATACCAGGGTGGCCCAAAGAGAGAAGCAGATGGGTGGAGATTTGAATATCTTAAATGGGTTTTTTTTGTTTAGCTGTCGGAAAGGAGAAACTTGAAAGAGATCATAGGATTGTGTTTAGTTTCGAGTCACTTTTTTTTTGTAAAACTGTTCATTTTCTTTTATGTGAATTCCAATCGGAGTCAACGATAGTGGCCTTCGTTCAAAAGGAAGAAGCCTATTAATTCAGGAAAATCTAACATATATATATATATATATATATATATATATATATATATATTCATTAAGGTATTAAATGTTGTATGTTTGTTCTGTTGATGCTGTGTTTCATCATATGGTTATCGTAGAGCTACCAATTTCAAGGCCATAATGACCACATACAATAAAGACATAAGGTGGAGACAATATCTCTAATAATTATGACATGTCATAGCTTTCAAGATATCAGAATGCTATACCTCAAATAGGCACATAGTGTTGAAACTTTCCTTACTACATCATGTCCTCTATTGATTTCCAAAAATATTTGGTTTAAAAAAATGTTAGCAATACATACCTTCACACTCGTTGAAATTATCATTTTCTATCTCACCTGAATACGTTATTTAGAAGGGAGATATATTCAGCATCTAGTGTTTTTGAGTCAACTGTATCGAGTAATGAGCTGACAGCTTCGGGAGTTCTTCCGCTAACACAAACAAGCCTTGGAAGGTCGTCTTTTGGAATTCCACCGTTGACTTTTCCTTCCGTCATAGCTCTGATTAGTGCGTGGCTGTTACTTCCTCCGAAGCCAAAGCTATTAACACCTGAAAATGTATATTTTGTTGAGAAAATTTTATTATATTTTCAGGTTTGACAGAAAAATCATATTCAATTACATCACTTCAAAAACATAAATTTCACAAATATAAGAAAATTATGGATGCATTGTGCTTCCGTAACTTTCAAACTTAATTTGAATGAGCAAGTCAGTGGGGATAAACAATGATCCTGACAATACATGATACGCACGTGATCTGAAAAAGTGCTGCGCTATTGGTCAATCGGCTATGAAAGCCTCGAAGAACCAATCACGCATACAGGGTGACCCAGGGGTGTGTGCAAGCTCAATAACTTTTTTCTGTGCAAGCTATCGACTCGATTTTTCCATAAACTATAGGTCTCACAGTTATGCACATTCTAGGAAAAAATCTTTTCAAATACAGGATGTCCCAAAATAACATGAAAAACTGAGTTCTGTATTTTTTTTCTGTTACATTATTGGATTCGCCACTGAATTGTCGATATAACACATCCAGATTCCTTAGACTTATCAGCAATAGTTTTTGACTGTCAATTCATGAGTCAAAATAGCGTCATGCATAGACCCAAAGAAGAATTCATACCTCCCTATTCAATCCGTTAGCTCGAATTCTGTCCGCAGGGAACAGACTGCTTTGGTAACGATTTATCTCGCGAATGAGATTTTCAATCCTCAGAGGAAACTCGTCATGAAAATTAGGAGCAGGTTCTTCGCGGGAAAAATCCTCCAGAGCATTTTTTATGGTGAGTTCGTAACGCGCTACTGCCTCATCCAACTCAAGTGGAGAATCCATTATCTCCCAAAGAGGTACTTCACTTGCCTGCTCAGCAGCTTCAGGAGATCGACTCTCGAAAGAGAACCGATCCTCGCCAGCTCAGCTCCCTTGCTTGCCAGACTGCAGTTTCCAGAGGCCTTGTCTAGTTCTGGTGGGATCTAGGATTCAGTTGGAATCTTCAGTGGGGTGGGTTCTGGGGGTTGTTGCTCCACTTTTCAGGGCACAAGGCTGCTTCGGGGTTTTGAAAGAATCGACGGAGCGATATGGAGCACACTTTCTTCGGTACTAGGCAGGACCGGACTTATTGAATGAATAAATAAATATAAATAAATTCATTTATTGTCATCAATAATAATGATAATAAGGTTCATGGTTTTGAGATATAATAAATATAAAATCAATGAAATATGTGTCTATGTTTAAAATTAGATTATATGTATTCTACGGATTCATATAGTTTATCAATAAATGATACTCGATAAGTAAATTGATACACTTTTCGAAAAATAAACATAAGTAGGACATATACATATATGTATAGAGGACATGTAGGACTTATTTGTACCAGGTATTTGTAGAACATGAAGAATAATGATTAAAATTCACAGTATGTATAAGCAAGAATGAGTGCATGTTGAAATGGGTCATGTTTATGAATATTTTGTTGAATAATAGCTATAACAATAATAATAATAGTTTATAAGAGGTACAGTCACATGAAATATTATGTGTTCTCTGTTAAGTTTTTTATCGTTTTCCTGGGTTTATTGAAAATATGTTTTTTTTATTTTTTGAATGGTTATAGGCCATTCCATGTTTTGACGGTGTCAGGTAGCGAGTTATACAACTTGGGTGCCATGTATGAATAATATCTTTTTGAAACCGACTCATGTACAACTGGGATTGTGTGAAGATGCCGTTTTCGTGTGCAGTAGGTGTGGATAGGTATTTCGACTGAGTGTCTGTTTTGGTAGTATTCTAAATTGACTTTATAAAAATATAGTTGCCTCATATCAAATATCTTGGCTTCTGAGTATAGTGAATTTGAACCGTATCTGTGTGATTTTGACAATATCAGTTCCAGAAATCTTTTTTGAAGAATCTCGAGTGGGTTGATATGAGTTCTCAGAGTCCACCCCATGCTGTTATACCATATTGTAAATGGCTCTCCACTTGTGCGTAATAAAGAGTTCTGAGGTACTGTGCTGGTGAAGATTTTTTCAGATATTTAAATACGTGCAAAATACTTCGCAGTTTTTTTATTACGTAGTCTATGTGACAATCCCATCTGGGATGCATGTCTATTATAACCCCTAGATACCTCATGTTTGTCTTGGGCTTAATTGTCAGTGAGGTGTTTTTGGTTTTCACTTCAAGCGTGCTGAAAGGCGGAATATTAATTTTGTTGCATGTAATGGCACATAATTAGTTTTTGTAAATTTATCGTTGATTTTTTATAATCCATCCACTTTTTCATTTTGTTGAAGTGTTCTTGCGCTTTCATTTTTAACTCATCCCAGTCGTGTGCCTTGTAGAAAATAGCTGTATCATCCGCGAATCCGGTTATTTCTCCGCTACTCTGGAGTGAAAACAGGCCGTTAATGTAGATGTTGAATAATAGTGGACCTAACACGCCGCCTTGTGGAACACCGTTACTAAGTTTTTCCTTTCGACTGAGTGAGTCACCGACCCTCACAGACTGATTTCTGGAAGGAAGGTAGCTTCTTAGGAGTTTGTGGCAGTTATTTCGTATACCCATTTCTTCCAGTGACTGTAAAAGTAATTCGTGACTCATCGTGTCGAAAGCTTCAGGGAGGTCTATTAATATGCTTAGGCACGGCTTTCCAACGTCCAAGGACGAATGGGCTTTTTCCAATAAATTTGTAATGGCATCTTGAGTAGAGATCTTCTCGCGAAATCCATACTGTTCTTTAGATATCAGCTGAAACTTATTTGGGTACGATAGCAGTCTGTTTTTAGGTAATTTTTCGAATATTTTTGACGGGTGGATTATCAGTGATATCGGTCTATTGCATTGTATGTGAACATATTACATTTATGTATCAAAAAAAATGTTTCACATTGATTTATAAATGAACAAAATGCACAAATATGTATAAAACGAAAAACACCGAGGAGTTTTCGTTGCTAGTTACTTTGACCAATGGAAGTACTCATCACAAATACGTATACTTACCCCACTACAAGCCACACTATCAACTAATGTGATAATATGCGCGAAAGTATAAGCAACCCGCCGCGCGGTGATACACTCTGCTGGCTCGCTTTCCCACTACCGATACTCGTCTCTGCCTCGAGCGCACTTTCAAGCGATTGGAGTAACTTTCAGTGACATTTCCAACAGGGATTTGCTGAGTGAAATCCGTAAAATTTTTGACATGAACCACGACATGGCAAAATCAATAGAGAGCTGCCATCGAAAAATTGAGGAATGTAAACACACTGTGAAAGAGCAGAACTCGAGGATATCTGAATGCCTGAATAAGGTAGACGACCAATCCCTAAAATGTGATTCACTCGAGAGAGAAAATAAGCAACTTGAGGCCACCATGAACAAACACGAGCAGGATATGAAAATGAATACTGTAGAAATATTCGGAGTGCCTGAAATAAAAGGGGAGAATATTATGAATACCCTAGAACTCATTGGAAAGTCAATAAATTGTCCCACCAATAAAGATATGGTTGATTATTGTTTCAGAATGGCTGTCAAGAGAACGGATGAGGATGGGTCTCCAAGACCCATAACTCTAAAATTCGTATCCCGTATGAAAAAAGATGAATTCATGATGGCAAGGCGTTCTAGCAGTAAAGAACATATTTGCTCATGAGCTGAAAAATATTCCTTTCCAAAACAGGATAAATTTCGATGAGCCCGTCTACATGAATGAATCTCTTCCAGCAGCTAACAGAATATTATTCAAGAAATGTGTCCAGTTCAAGAGGGAGAAGAATATCAAGTTTCTTTGGGTGAAATATGGAAAAATTCTGATGAAGTCAAGTGAAAAATCGAAAGTGTATATGTTTGAATCTGAAAACAGCCTCTCTGATGTCCATTAATAATAAGGTAAAAACGTTCAACTTTTGTTATCAAAATGTTCAAGGACAAAACTCCAAACTTGATGATTGTCTAACTAATATATGCACATCAGATTTCGATTTAATCACTATTACAGAGACTTGGCTAAATCCATCGGTTTATGATAGCGAACTGATAGATAATAGATACATATTGTTTCGAAAAGACAGAAATTTGATTGATATAGGTAAAAAAACAGGTAGAGGGTGCTCGTTGCCATCAAAAATAATTTTAAGTGCTAATTATTACCTATATCTTGTAATATTGTTGATATAGATGATTTATGGATAAAAGTAGACATTTTTCACAAGACTTTTTACATAATATGTGTGTTTATACCACCAAAAGCTCCCATCCAATATTATAACGCATTTTTTGATAAGTTCGAGCAATTTTTTGTTAATTTGAATGAAAACATTATTATAATAGGTGATTTCAACATTCCAAGAGTAAAAGAACTACCAATGCTTCATAATTATTCGAATATTGAATTGGCATACATACAGTTTATTGAAATATCTGAAATGTTCCAATACAATAACATTCCGAATGCTAGAAATAGATACTTAGATCTCATAATCACGAACCAACAATCAACACTAGAGAGATGCGAATGTCCAATAGTCAAAGAAATTTAAAATCATCCAGCATTATTTGGGCTTGTTGAAATTAAATGTGGAGAATCGCATACCGAAAAAACTGTCAATAAACAGTACAATTTAAAAAAAGCAAATTTCGATCAAATATATTCGAGTTTCAGAGACATGAACTGGGACGAGTTAACTAATTCCAACAACGTGGATACGGTACTAGAAATATTTTATAAAAAAATTTATGACATTTTCGATCAATGTGTACCAATGGCTGAATTCAAAAAACGTTCATACCCACCTTCGTTTAGTCGGAGAATTATTTCAGACATCAGAAAAAAAGATTTGCAAGGAAAATTGTTCAGGAAATATGGCAGGGAATTGGATGAACAACAATTCAGGTACCTAAGGTCAAAAATAAAAAGGGATATAAAGAATGCCCATAGGCAGTATATCAATGAAATTGAAGAAGGTATTACAGGAAACTCTAGTAATTTTGTAAGAAAAAACCAGTGTACTTCTGAAACAGGGGCAATGATTTATGAAGGAAGGAAAATTGAAAATAATAGAAAAATTAGTTTTGCGTTCGCTGAGTACTTTGAATCTGTCTATGATGATGCAGAGGCGAATTATAATAAAGATGAATTCAATTTCAATGAAAATGGTGCCATGAACCGCCTTTGCATCAGAACTCTCTCAGATGAAGGAATAAAATCGGCAATTAGATCTCTGAAATCAAAAAAATCTCTGGGCCCTGACAAAATACCCGCTTATATTATCAAGGGATGTGCGGATTTTCTACTGGCCCCATTGAGAATAATTTTCAATCTCATCTTAGCAACAAATAAATATCCTTTTCTTTGGAAGACAACTAAAATATGTCCAAATTTTAAATCTGGAAAAAAAAATGAAATTGTCAATTATAGACCTGTGGCTTTGATTTGCGTTCCAAGCAAAATATTTGAAAGTGCGTTATACAAAAAAATATATGACTTCAGTAGATATAGCTATACGGGTACGGGCGCAATTTGGCACTTTTTCCCATGTAAATCCCCATAAGAAAATCTAAGGTCCAACGTGGTCATTTTGATGACATTTGACCTTGAGTAACCTTTATTAGACCAGCATCGGTTTCAAATTCCCAAACTAATGAATACTCTACTGTATCGTTGGTTTTTTAAACTCCCAATGTACCCTGTTTCTGCAATCCATTGGTGATTGCTTTTCCCCCGATCTAGGGAATTTTTACAGGTTTGTTCAGATTAGCGTTTCAGTTGGATTTTTAGAGTTGACCTGATGGATTTCTCATGGATGATTGACTTTTTTTCCCCAGATCTAGGGAATTTTTCACGTAGGTTATGTTTAGATCAGTCGTTTCAGGTGGATTTAGGTTGACCTGATGATTTCTCATGGATGATTGACTTTTCCCCAGATCTAGGAATTTTCACGTAGGTTGAGACATGTTTATGTATGAATATAAGGTTTTTTGTATGATGTTTGTGAAGTCTATGATGTGAATTTAGATGAAGGTTCTTCGTTTACGGTTGTTTGATGGATGTTGTGAATCTAAGTGGGTTTGATGTTTTTATTAACCCAACCTAACCAAACTCTGCTAACATTGTTATTATATGAGTGTTAGTTCCTTCTGCAAGCATTCAAATGAAAATACATTTTTTTATTAACCTAACCTAACCAAACTCTGCTAACATAATAATTCATCATATTATATAAAGGGTGAGTTTCTCTGCAAGCATCGAAACACATCTATCACGCTTTGAAAAAAAACGTTGAAAACATCTAAACGTCTGTGGAAAACGACTAACATGCGTTGAAAAAACGTTAAAACGACTATACTCACATAGAAAAAAATCGTTGAAAACGTCTAAAATGTCTTAAAAACGTTGAAACTTGTAGGTGAGCACACCTTTTCTTTGTTATTGAACCAACCTCAACCACTTTCACAAACATGTATGTATGAGGTGAAGAAATAAAACATTTTTTGTATACATATTTTATTGGAATATAAAAAAAATATAATAATATATAGTATTAGTAAATAATAATATATAATTAAATCCGGGAATATGAGGTGTTCTTGAACTCTGCTCCTCCACTGCCGCAACCCTCAGCGAAATCAATCGATGTCCATCAACTCTTGATCATGGATGGAGTAATGTCCCCAAGGTAGCGTCAGGTGCGATCCAGGACATAAGAATCTCTTATCGTCCTTTCCACTCAGACGATTT